>JACYFI010000113.1:0-13317 GCA_020975735.1 Ophiocordyceps xuefengensis
CATTTATAAATTGTATAATCTATAAATATGAGCCATGCGCTATTTTATCCTTAGTTTGCAGCAATTAAATGTATCAAGCTGGGTGTTAATTCGATTATTATCTTGTAGTGAAGAGCTTAAAATACAATAGTTCCTACGAAAAATTGTAAAACATTTGGTCAGTGGGTGATCACATACCATCTTTCCCCAATGAGTTGACTTATTTTTGCTCTATAGTTAAACGTGATAATAAACATCTCAGTATACATGTTTCCGCCTCCAATGATTTATAATTTCAAATTATAAACAAGAAGAAATGAACCCAACAAAAAGAAGAAACTAATCGCTTGAAATTTAAGGGTCTTGAAAATATCTATGGGTTATGGAAAAGGATTGATTTAAAATTCCACTACGCTAAAGATAACGGGGGTACTTTATAACTTAATTATTGCTTTATTTTTCAGGGGATTATTAATTGGGTACAGCGTTTTTCAAGTATCTATAAGATAGGAGAACTTAGTGGACCCAGGGGGTTTCAATTCATATTGTAATAAACAGTTATATATAAGGTATTGTAACCGGCTCACGGGCCATTTTGATGATTTTCTTTTTATGGTCATGCCAGCCTTTAATAAGGTGGAACTTGCGGTAATTCCTTATGCCTTTAATGGAGCGGATACCGATATGGCAAACAAACACAGGGGGCTTTGGAATAAAAGCAATTATAAAATATTAGGCGGCAAAGGTTCTCCTATAGAGCTTATTTTACCTATATAGAAACCAAGTCAGCCCCGAAATAAAGATAACGCAAGGCAGAAAGCCATTTAGTATGCTACCTGAACCGAAGGTTATGGATAAGATAACCCCATAAAACCTATAAAAAAATTTGCTCCTACTTCCGCTTTCACGGAATGCCTTCTACTCGAAAAATAAAAATTTTCCACTTTTAATTCTTGTGCAGGGCATGATCTTGGGAAAGCAAATGTATTTGATGATTTTAAATCAACGTAAAAATTGTGCAGTATAGTAGTAATAATCCTAACTTACTATATTATTTTAGCTCACACTAATATGTCTTACTTAAATAAATTTTGTTTTTCATTGCTTTATTTTTCTATGCCTTGCAAGGCCTAAAGCCTAGAAGAAATTGCAAGGCCTCATGAACACAAATTAAAGATAGTTTAGTGAATTAACGATACCTAAAAAGCCATATTTAAGAGATAAAGTTTCGTTTTTGTTTGGATGGTAAAATAAAAAATAAACATAAAAATTTTTGGATTGTTCTAATTCCATTATAAAGATTGAAGCAATAGTCGTTATAGAACAAAAGATAATATTCTTCCCTTTTTAAACAGAATTCGTTTTAATTAATAACGCTTGATTAACAAAATTTATAGAACTAAAAAGGAAATTTCTAATTTACGACAAAACTGAATACTAAATCTTATGCAAAAGTATTCTAGAATAGGGAAACTACCTAAAGTAAGATTTTAACCTTTATAATATAAAACTTAAGGTGTTTTAAATAAATATAGTTGAATGTTAGTTGGGTGGGAAATTAACAACTAAATAACAACATAAAATCTAAGGTAAAGAGTTTTATCTTTATTTATTAAGGAGAGTAAACCATCCTATGTAATTGATAAAATGTTTAGATTATGATATCCTTATATGAATAAAATAATTGGAGATTTATACATGGGACTGAAAGAGAACATTTGGTACAAAAAAACTTTCGTACTGCGCACTATGCAGCAAAAAAAATAGAACTAAAATAGATTGGCTAAAAATTGGCATAATAGTAAAAGAACTTGTGTTTCAATTAGAGGCTTATATTTAATTTATTCAGCTTTTATGGTCTATCAAGGCTTTTGGCCTTATTTTGTTCATTTTAAACGGAATGCCGTTAAAAAGTGTAAATTTTAATTATCACTCCTTATATGCATTGGGAAATCTCTCGTGCTTGCGCCATAGCTTGCCTATAAAAAAAAATAGCGTAGGTGAAAAAGTATATAGACCTGTTTATTATTTCTTAAAAGGATCCCTTAAGGAAATGTATTATAAAAGAGTGACAGCTATAAGTTATGAGAAGCAATAGCAACGGAAACCAACAGTAATTTTATATTAAACATGGTGATCCTCAGAGACTACACACGAAGCCCCCCTCATAGGGCGTGGAAGGACATAGTCCGTTTTGTAGGAATAACTAGTATTTACTCGGCAATATTTCCCTAGAGTTAAATAACATATAAGGTTTTGTGAATTATACCCTCCTAATTTAGCTCCTATTATTTTCTCCGCCTTTGTAATTTAGAGGCTGGAGCATTGGGTCCAAGTTGAACTCTATATACCCCTTGTCAGGATTACAAAGTCTAGGGGCCCTAGTGTAGACCTTGCTAATTTGCTTTACATATTTGTCAGTAGGTAAATAGTTTAATAGGAGCAGTATACTTCATAACTACTATTAGTCTAATATGAGGAGCACCGGGTATAAACGGACTACATCAATTTTAACTTTATTTGGATGAGCTGTAGTTATTAATAAGCTATTTTATTTTATTATCATTACCTGTGTTTTAGTGGTAAAAATACCGCCGACCTAAATTTGCAATTGCTGGAAACGAGAATTATATGTTATTTATATTATATCTTTATCAGCAGGATTGTTAATGAAATTCTGAAATTCTTATTAAACTCCTTCCAGAGACGCTTACGGCCAAAATTTATATGTTATAATCTTATTTAATTATTAAGAGAGTGATTATTTTCTTACTCTTTCGTTTTCTAATTGATCGTAATTAAACTTGATTTATAAATTTCTTAGTACTGTAGCAGGTTTTAAATTGAGGAATGAGTACTCAATTAAATAGGTACCTAAAAACAGAAGAATACCTAAGGTCAATTATTATTATTCCTATTCATACAATAAGTATGTTTTAAGGAAGCTATCCTGTTAGCGTTAAATGATACAAATCTAAACTTAGGCCATGGATCTATTATTCCAAGAACAAAAGGGCGTTCAATCTATTAGTATTTATCGAATAAACAAATCTGAAGGTGTTGATTCTTGTAACTCTTGTATTAAACCTGGTTTACTTTAAGAACACCTAACGATTTATAGCTTCTACATAGTTTAAATTGATTGACTTTTAACTCAAAACCATGATTTAAAATATAGAAAAAAAGAAGTAAAAGATCTTAAGTAATACATAAATTCTATAAGTCGGATTGGGAGGGTTTTGAGCGGACCGGGCATTTTTCCAGTAAAAACTACCTTTTGCTGTAAAATTATCCGAAAAAGAATGGAAAAAATTACATTGTCTCAAAAAACGATCACAATATGAGAGTATTTCTGAATAATTCTCAGTTTAAAACGCGGATTTTTTATTATCACACAGTAAAAATAATTAGAATGGAATAGACCCAACCTGCAATACAGAGTTTGAACTACAAATCTAATAGCAACTTATTTATTTATTTGATTATTGAAAAATACCCTTTATTTTCTGGTAACATTTTTAAATTTAATAAAATTGAAGAAAAGTAGTTGTCATATTTATGGAACTTAAAAAGCATACGCAACCTGAATCCTATTAAACCTATTAGCTAAGAAATAAAATCTCAGATGGAATAATAATACGAACAGAAATTTAATTTGAGGATCAGTTATAAAGAATTTTTTATTAACTCTAATAATAAAATATAAGTCCTAAACCAAGTATGGTAATCTCATATTTAGGTATCTATCTTTAAACTCTTTTTGTTTTAAAAGGTTTTATTTAACCATTGGAACCTGGGATCCTGTAGGATCAAAATTTGATTATTGAGGGTATTTAAATGATACTACAGATGAAACTCAATAACCCTCATTCTTTGAAGTAGCTGGTTTGGTGGGTTGAATCCCTATATTAATTCCCAACATCTTTTTTCTCTAAAGATATTTTAATCGTAAAAAAATACATAAATAGTCTCTGGTTCCATTAACTTTTGTGGTTTTGTTTCTCCAAGAGCACCCCCACCCTACAAGTAGAAAAAAAATTAGCTGAGAATATTGGGAACATGCAATATGATGCCAATTGGTCTAGGCTTAGCAGTAGGCTAAAGCTCAAAATCTTAAAGTTCCAAGAATAATATATTTTTTTGTAAAATGTTATTTTTTTTTTATTAACTGTATTCTGTTAAGTGCTATTTTTTATTAGGCTTTTTTGTCTTGTTTCATAAGGCTGTAGTTCTTTGAACAAGAAACCGCTAAAGGATGTCAGCCGCTTCATTTTTTTTTTTGTGTGGTGCGGACGTGCCTTTGCAAGATAATAAGTTAATCTAAAAGCTAATCCTACAAAAATATTCTATATTATTATTTCGAGGTTATTCCTTTTTTATTTTTTACTATTTGTAATACATATAACTGTCTATTTGTCCTTAGATGAAGACAACTGCTAAAAAATTAAGGAGAGGCTAGTAGTTATAAAATAAGGTAATATTCAAATCCTAATTTAATTGCCCTGACTCTGTTTTCAAAGTACAACAATATAGGTCTTAGCTGGAACTGTAGGAGTAGGCAATAAAAGCAAACACTAAAATTGTTAAAAATACTCCGTTACCCTCCCCTTAGCTTAAATTTTTAGGTTAAGGCAAGCACGGAGGCTACGGGAGGATTTACAGGTACCCAGCGTTTAATACTATCCAATACAGCTCTACTTATAGAACAAAAAGATAAAATTTCCATATCTATTTACATAGTGGGTCTGAATATATCAATTACCTAATCGTTGGAACTAAATGGCCCTAGGTCAGTGCCTTTTCAACCCCACCTTCGGGCAGGGTATAGATAAGCTGGCATGAGTTTTTAGGGCTTAATATACAGATTAACATAATTTGTCTTATTAATATGAAATTGGGCTATTTTAGTTTATGTTTAGCAAATATGGTTCTAAAAATGGGTTGAAAACTTAACAATATAAAAATAATATCTATGGGTGATGTGTTCATTCTTTTACTTGAGCCTAAATGACTTATTCCTAGTAAATCCAACAATTTTGTTTATTTGTAATTAAGGTTTAATTTTTTTAATTCTAGCTAGGTATATCAGGTTTTATTAATAGGGATTTTACTACCTAATAGTGACAATTGTGTAGTGGAAATTCGTATTAGAATCTAATCTAAAATAATATCTTAAATATAAGGTAATAGGCAGGCTGGCATGTTTCACATCCGTCAGTGCAGCCTATTAAATCTTTAATACAAAAAGTTTACATTGAATGATTGCGGCGAAAAGTAGTCTGATTTAATATAAAAATTAGATTACGATAAAATAGGGAAAAAAAGTAAGGTTTATGTGCAAAGCTATAAAGTTTACTGAGGGCAGATGTAAAATTTACAAGAGCCTAAAAAAAAACTATTGGAAGGGTGCGCTATTTTTTGTGTGGGTAACGGAAGCGTGCCTGTACAAGAAAAAATAGGCTAAAAGCTGAACTAATATCCCCTTAGATTAGTTAATATTTAATGTACTAACTACGTTCAAACTCTTAAAAGAAAAGGTTGACAAAATGTAGCAAAACACAGGTTGTACGGGCAAGAATGTTCGTTTTAAACGACCGTCGGTTATTTAATGGTCGCACGAGACTGCTCAACCCGGGGGTGGTGCCTGAAATGCTCTCAATGTACAGTTCGGATACACCTTTCTATTGATTTACATCGCCCATGGCTTGCTATTGGAAGGCGATAATACTAACACATGCATAAAAATAAAGTTATAATTAAGAACTATTGATTCTTCGTCATCGCCGAGAGGTTTATATTTTAATTTACAGGTTTCGGTATAATTATGATACACAAATATCAGCTAGGCTAGTAAACCTTCTTTTTGGGTACAATAGGGACATGGTTCTACAGCATATGATGTCTTATAGGGAATATTAGGAATTATCGGTTGAAGTCACCACAAATATGCTGCTAGGCCTTGGAGCGTCGAGGATAAACCACAAGGTGGGGCACGTTAAAATTTGTCAGGTGCGTGGAAACTTTGTATAAATACGTACCACTCTGTGTTACGTTAGGACAATCCTATTTTATTTTCAGGGAACATCAGCAAGTAACTTTTGCTATTCGTAAAATAAGCTAGGCAATAACTAAAATCTAATGATAAAATATAACTATTTACTTTGAATTTCTGTCAAATTTATCACTGAAATATAGAACCAATCTTACAGATAAGGAATTGGGTTATTTCCTTAAGCAAGGATTTAAATACAAGCTAAAGGTATGATTGATGTGAGGCAATTTCACATCTGGTTTACAACATATCTGAATACAATTACACATTATTTTTAAGAAAAACAAATAGGGATGGTTGTATAGATAAAAAATCAAGATAAAAAAAAGGAGTAAAAATATTTTTAAGAAGTGACAAGTTTGTTTTTTATATTATCTTAATAAAATGGTTAAATTGTACTGAATCTAAGATAATGGCTAACGGATTCGGCCTTAACTTACAGTAAAATATTGAAATTGAGAATTTTCACCTTTAAAAAATTATCTTGTAATGACATTTTTGATATAGCTGGTTTAGGTTCAAACCTCTTGGTTGTTCCTTAATTACTTTGTTTTACAGAAAAGCCCCAAGAGATTGAAATGGGGACTAGCGTCAGATTAGGAGTATTTCTTTAAAACAAAGGATAAAATTTAACCTATAGAACTTATCACATTTCATTTCAAAAACGGGGTAGAATTATACTCAAAGATAGCTCAGGTACTATGGTCTTATAAAAAGGCCTTCCGATTTTATCAACATCAGGCTCGTTTAATAAGTTACTTCAGATAAGTATCATGTTTTTGGTTTGTAAAAATATGTAAATTTTTATTCAAAGTTTAGAAAAAGTAAGATATAGAATATTGGAGAAGGTAAGCATTTACAAAGTAAGGTAATAAAAAAAATTATAAGTATTGCAACTAAAGGATCTTTCAGAAGACAAAGTTACGCAAGAAATTATACAGATATAGAAAAAAAAAAATAGAGAACTTTACTGACTGTCCAAGCTGCGGTTTCGTGATTTTGATTAAACTGCTATCATTTAGGCCGCATAAAACAAAATCACAACGGCGCACAAAAAATGAAGCTGCCAGAGTGTAATGTCCGCACTCCACGATTTCTTCTGTGCACAGCAAAAAAAGTTGCAGGCTCGCTTTTAGTTTTTTAATTCTTTCCAAATAATCAGGGGGGTGCGAAGCTTATCTTGGACGGATTCCAGGGAACATAAGACATATAAGCGTTAGGTGAGGGGAATTCCTCTTTGAATTTTTTTTTATATGTAAGGCTACGTTTACCTGGCTAAAAAAAAACATATACAAAGGACTGCAACACCAATAGACTAAAACATAGAATTAAAACACCAGAAAAATATAGCAAAGTAAAGCATTTAAATATAGGCCTTCGTAAACCTTATAGGTATTAGAGCGGATCCCTGTTGCTTTTCCACCCTAGCTTTATCTGAGGTATGTCCATAAACATATATTTAGGTCTAGGTTCAGGATCAGCTGCTAACGAGCAGGTCACTGTTTCACCTTTAGGGTATAGGAGATTTAAGAGGAGAATTAGGGTTGATACCATTCAGGATAAGAGCATTATTACATTAGAAGCACATGTTATTCAAAACCATTAGTATTAAAATTAGGTTATGGCTCCTTGTGTTTCTTGATAAAAGCTACCTGATGTTTAGGTAGCTATTCAATTAAATTAACTTTGAAACTGTCCTATTTGGAGACTTAAGCTTATTTTACAGGCTCAACATTCAATTCTATTGCAGTTCCTACAGGGCATAAAATTTTTTCTTGGTTAGCTACGTCTCGGTTGTCTAATTAAAAGGCCACGCTTCAATGTTATTCCTCCTTAGGTTTGCGTCTTAATGTAGTTTCAATCGAGAGGGTTAATAATCCACTTAGCTCTCCCCTTTAAAAAGAATAACTAATGATGAATAATATCACAATTGCATATACCTAATTATCTTTAACGATGAAAGTGCACAATAGCGAATACTTTTGAACAATCAAGCATGAAACCACACAGATGGAATTTTCTTAGTAGGGATCCCTTAGAGACGTTTACAGGTATATCTCATAAAAAAAGAATATATTTTACCTAGGTAATGAAAGATATAGTCCAAGAAATAAAAATTATAAAATTAATTAACAGTTGAGAAAATTAAAATGTTACCAAGTCTAACTTCTGGACGAACAAAAAAGGAAGAAGCTTTGCCCCTAAATCTAGTTTTAAAACCTATAAATAATTTTGTAAGCTAATTTTTGGAAAACATAGAAGGCTTTAATAATAAAAGCGCAAGAAAAGAGACAAATCTGGTGATATTGTTTATAATTAAAATAAATAAACACGGTATACATAGGAAAGCCATCTAGTACATCTAGCTATAGAATGGAAAAAACTATCCGAATACTTTCCTTTTTTAATATTAGTAGACAAAACCTTCTAATATGCCCTATTCAATTAAACCTTTAACCTTAAAATAGGAAAAATAGTAATTTCTCATTGACAATATTACAAATATTGGTAAGATAATTAAAAAACTTATACTAATAGATGGAACTTTTCTATATAGACAAATGTAGCTTCCTTACTTTAATGTACATTGAACAAGGTTATTCCTCGACAGGGTTATGTAATCAGAGGAAACTCAAATAAACATGTTTACACTCCCTTTTAACCTTATAAATAAAGTGACACTCTTTTACAAATAACGTCTAAATTAGTTAGACGTGTACAAGAGAGGTAAAATCTTTTTTATTTTCGCATTAAAAAAACCATTCTTTTGGGAGTAAAGAGAAAGAATATAGAAGCAAGGTTCATGGCATATCCAGTATAGTATAAATTCTTATAGGAAAGTTATAGTAATATTTCCATCTTTAACGACTTTATCCAAATTAAATTAACATCTAATTCTACGTACTATTAGTAGATGTGGAATTTAAAGATAATTAAATTATTTAAGGGTTGAAATGGTATTTGGCTATATCCAGAAGTATTTTGAGGATCTACCTTAACAAAACGAAGATTAAAAATTCTATAAATGTAAAGAAATTGATCATAACATAAACAAAAATAGCCTTTTAAAAAAGGCGATATTCGTCACGTATGCGGAATAAACGCTTTATAAAGCTAAGTACGGATGGAGTACAGGAGCAGCTTAATGACTTAAATAACCTTTAAATCAAAATACTATAAAGAAAAGGTGATTAAATAAAGAAGATATCAGAAAAATTCATTTTTCAGGGTTACGAAAGATTGAATTAATTATATTATTTCGTAGGTGGAGTTGGGTTAGCTAATGCTTCACTAAGAACTTATACATTCCACGATACAGTTTGAAAGTTTTTTTAGATTAAGTATACCAATATTTGTTATGTCAAGACAGATAAGCGAAAATTCTGTCTTAGGTGGTAATATTGGCAAGTTATAACTGATTTATGGGATAACAATATACTATAAACAATATATAAAAAATGGTTTTTTGTAGGGCTAATGGACGCGTGACCGGTAGTATCCAGTAAACATTTTACGTAAACAGTCCTTACATACAGACTAGTTATGTAATTATTCTAACCCTTAAAAATTAATTATAATTGTTTGCGTTGAGATTGTACAAGATGAAGTAGGGGAACTGTTAAGATTAAGAAACGAGAAGGGCTGATGTATTTAAGTGTAAAAAAAAAAGGAAGGGAATTATTGAAATAAAGTAAAAAATTTATTTGGATATTTAACCCTCCTTCTTAACTTCAAAAAAATCTATGTAACTTACATAATTTAAAACATGTTTAAACTAAAACTTTCAGTAGAAAAATAACTTACTCATCACAAAAGAGGGATACTAAATTTAAGGAAGCAATAAATTTTACTATTTATAAATGTCTAATTTTTTAAGGCAACCTAATTCTTAAAGCGTTGATATCTGGGTTTTCATAGAAGCGGAGCGGTTGTTTTCTATTTCGAGAATCCGGAACGCCAAATTCTTTCTTCAATAGGACAAAATTAACGACGTGTTATTTAATAGATGATATTAAAATAGTATTTATGAAGTATCAAAAAAGTTCGTAACCCTTATGATAACTTATATTTTATAGAAGTATCAAAGAAAAGAGTGGGCATTAGGCTAAAATAGTGGCAATTGTACTTGACTCCCTTGTTAGGAAGGAAAGTCCGAGTTCTCTTAGAAGAATTCAAAATAAAACTTTTTCTTTTAGGTAAAAGTGTCGTTGTGGTCATGTCTACCGTAAAAAATTCCCTAGTTTTTTGTAAAAATTAATTTAGTATTTTGTCTAACCGGTGAGCCTTTATAGTTTTCCTTAATGCGGAAGAGATAAGGGTAGTAATAAAATGCTACCACTACCCCATTTAAGAGGTATACCGCGGGAACCCAAAGTACTTAAATTTTCACAATTTATTAGTGCAGGTAGGGAATCCGCTACGAACTAAACCTGACAATTCAAAGTTTTATTTAAGTCTAAATCATAGAAATTATAGTCCGCATACCACTGCGTGGCTAGTTGTTTGTCATGTAAATACTTGAGGCAACTTACTGATTACTACGTAGTTGCTCCAATGGGCCGCGCGGAGTAAATTTGCATTATTGTGCATTACTTATATGCCTGGAAACTATTTATCAGTTAACATTTATTTACTACTTTATATATAATTATCTCCGTATTTACTTAGAATTCTAAGGGGAAGCCTTGAATCTTCTAATTTAAATGAGTGAAAATAATATTTATAACTTATTATCTATTTACTAAATAGCTTCGATATTGAATTTATACAATTAGCAGAAAACTATAAAGGATTCTCAAGAACTATACCGTCAATGCATTTAATTCGCCTTTTTCTTACATATTTTTTTTGCATTTTTTTATTATTATATAAAATAAATTACCATACATGACCAGCGAAAGCTGCCATTACACAAAGGAAAAGAAAAGCTTCGCGCTTAACCCGCGCAACCCAAATGGTATTTTTCATACTAATTAAAAGGGATACAACTATACATAAATTTCGTTACCTATTTAGCGTGGAAAAATAGAATGGGAAAAGAATTTTGATTTTAAGAAGTCTTCTTCTAAAAAATTACGATTAAAGCATTCTCGACAAGACTCCACTAATAGATGATATAAGTTTTTAACACGTATGTCAACCACTTTATCTCTGAGCAAAAAAATCATCATACAAATAAATTTCTATGCTACATATATAGTATCGATGAAACATAATATTTATGATTTATTTTAGTTAATAAAATTTAACATGATTATAATATGAATTAATGTGATAGTTTAGAAAAAGCTCGTATTATATATACATCATTAGATTATTAAACCTGATTAAATATAAAGTTCAATGAGTTTTATTTTTCAGGGAATTTAATTGATGCACAAGTCTATAGGGTTTAATTTTATTTGTATTAGACATTGAATTGGTAATCTTACAAAGGTTAAGCATTAAAAATTTTACAATCTAAATTATCCTTTAATGAATTTTATTTTCCATGTAAAAAACCCATAAACTACACAACAAATAGTAAAAATCGGAAATATTTAACTTTAAATTTGCAATCAGTTTAAGCCCTGCATGGGTTTGTATGAGTATTTTATGGGTAAATAGATTTAGACCTCTTGAATTAAAGTTTTATAGAGTTCAAGATTTAATAAAAAAAATTTTTAGTCCTATATTCCGTGATTAACCACTTCAAATTTGATACTATTGATTGCAAAACTTACATCAAGATTTTTTTTTAAAATGAATTAATACAGAAATCCTTTGATGAAACTAAAAGTTTCTTTTATTCAAAATTTCGGGTTTTTCACCTGCGAGCTCTTTAAAAGAAGGATGTCTCAATAAAAAGGGGGCATTTGCCCCATATTATATTGAATGTATTCAGTAGTATTATATTTTTATCGGAAGGTGTGCATTTTTTTATTTAAATCATTGCTAAAGCTCAAGTTTTATCTTGCTTTCGCTGCAAAACTTTGGGCCACTTATAATAATATAGATTTTACCATATCTAATAACTAAATATTGCTGCTTTAATTTTTTCTTTAAAGGCGCAAGCCTTGGCTGGGACACTCTGGTACACCAGCACCAAGGGAATAAATATGGGTACAAAAAGAAAATTTTTACCGGGGCATGCGATTCGATCCTGTAGACAAAGGGAATCTTTAAAGATTTAAATTATATGGTTGCGGCGCGATTTTTCATATCCTCGACCAGAAGCCACCCCTTTAGTGAAGGCACCCTCTCGCATTGCTTAAGCAGGGATATCAGGGAATAATAATTACGTATGACAAATCCCTTTAATGTTCGTTATATTAAGGCTAGTTATTTAACTCCATATAAGTAAGTATTAGTGTGATTAGCTTAATTATTTTATATATCTATTATCACTTTGTTGGACTATCGCTATAATATCCTGGTGAATTAATTATAATACACCTCATGATTGTTATAAAAATAGGTATTCAAGAAAAAATCAACTTTAAATTATCTTATTCCTTTAAATATTTTAATATTGACTATGTGTATTTAAATCTGTTACTAAATTGTATTCTGTTTTTTTACCCGAAATGAAATTATTTTAATTCAATTTAAGTTGGTTACATTATGAGTAAATAAGACGATCTTAAAAATATGAATTTAATTTGTAAAGAAAATGGGTTTGTTCCCAAATAATAAACCCCTAAAAGACCGCAAAATACTAAAGATACTCTATTTTTGAACCAAGATCTAAAGGAGATAAAAAGAAAGTTCAGAGATGAAACAAAGAATTACTAAAATTACGAACTTGACACAAATTCAAGACTAATAGAATTAAAATATTGATGTTTGGAGCTACGGCCACCAAAAGTCTATTAGCCTCTAGTAGAAAATGAAAACACAATATAATTATAGAAAAAAAGAGACAAGTTTATCTTTACAAAGGATCAGAATTAATTAAAGGTTTAGAGATTATTGAAATTACAAGCTTAACCAGAAAAATCAGGAAAGAAAAATTTTAAACAATAGCATTAAATAATATAAAAAAGAGGTAAAAGAAAAAAAATTTATTCCCTTGTGAAATCTAAATAACCTTATTGAAAAAGATTATAAGAGAAGTATAACAACATCCCTAATTTTACTTTCTTAATCAATAAAAGATAACTTAAAAAAACAAGCTTAAGCTCTAAAAATTAAGTAAGGTTACCTTATCCTGAGAATATGGATAGGGGTAACGCGTGAGAATAGGAAACAATAAGGGGGACTAGCCTTGTTAGGTTGCTATGCGCAACAAAAATATATTTTTTTTA
>JACYFI010000115.1:0-10221 GCA_020975735.1 Ophiocordyceps xuefengensis
CTAACTTCTGACGACAAAAAAGAGAAGCGTTGCGGCCTCTAAATCAGTTTAAACCTAGTAAAATATTTTATAGTAATTTTTAAAAGATAAGAGGCTTTAATATTAAAAACAAAGGAAAAGATAAACCGGGTATTATTGTTTAATTATAATACAAATAAACACGTTAATCATAGGAAGCTCTATACTATTTTTGACTAATGGAATCAAAAACTATTCTTGAATACTTCCTATTTAAATAGTAGGCAAACTCTAATAATGCCTATAAGTAAAAGCCTTTACCTAAAGTACGATAAGATAAGTTCTCCACTTTTGAGATTACAGATATTAATATGAAAAACTTCAGACCTAAGTAGAGAAACTTCTATAAAACAAATGTGTTCCTTACAATATTATGTACTAAACAAGTTTATTCCCTTCACGGGTTATGTACATACAGAAGAAACTAAAAAACGTTATCCTTTTAGCTAAAAATGAAGTACACTCTTACAACCTAAAGGGCTTACATTCTTGACGTTTAAATAGGAGAGAATAATCCTTTTTATGCTTTCGCGATAAAAAACCATTTTTAGGGACTAGAAAGAATGATAGAACTAGATTCTGGATATCCCATGTATTTGTATATAATTCTTACAGAGAGTTACTTTAGTAATAATTTCCAATCTATTACTTCAACTTTTATCCAAAAATTTAAAAAAACTATTCACCGCTACATAGTAGATGTTGAATTAAAGAAATAAATTAGTTAGAGGTTGAAAGTATTTAGCTATAATCCCCGGGAAAATATTTGCAAAGTCTACTAATATAAAAGACTGAAATTCTAATGAATCTGTAAAGAAATTGATAGCTAAACATAAACAAAATAGCTTAAAAGAAAGGCAATAATTTCGTTTTTACTGTCGATATAACCACTTTCATTAAGGTAAGACATGGAGTAACAGGACACTCAAATAGTGTAAACCTTAAATCTACATGACTGATAAAGAAAAGTGCATTAATAAAGAAATATTTCAAACAATTATTTATTTGTAGTTATCGAAAGATTAATTAATATATTTATTCGAAGGGAAGTTCTGTGGTTAGCTAAATGCTTCACTAGATATAGCAATTCCACACGATACAGGTTTGAATTTTAGGGATTAATATACAATATTTGTTATGAATCAAGACAGATAAAGCCAAATTGCTAGCTTAGGTGGTTAATAAGTGTGCAGTTATAAGATTTACTGTGATAACATAACTACTAAACCAATATATTAAAAATGTTTGGGAGTAGGGCTAAGGCCGGTGACGTATTATCAAATAAACCATTTAACGTATACAGGCCTTACATACAGACTTAGTTATTCAAATTATCCTTAACCTTCACACTATTATAATTTTGCCTGTTTAGATGCTAAGAAGTGTAGGTGGAACTTGTATAAGATTATGGAACAGGGCTTGATGTTATTTTTGGGGTTGTAAATAATAATAGGGAACAAATTATTTGAAATAATAAAAAATTTTTGATAGTTATCCTCCTGTTAACTTTCAAAAATCCTGTCAACTTGCATATTTAAAAAATGTTTACTAAAAACTCAGTAAAAAGATACTTATCCACAAGGAGTATAAATTTTAAAGAGCAAATGACTTATTATAATGCTTGAAATTTTAAGGCGACCTACCTTACTTTAAAAGCTTGATTATCGATTTTATAGAAAGCGGAGGTTTGTTTTGCTATTTCGTAAGATCGAGAAGCAGGAATTCTTTGCTCAATAGACAAAATAACGACGTTTTATTAATAGATTTAATTAAACAGTATTTTTCGAAGTATCAAAATTCAGTTCGTAACCCTTATGATCAACTTTCTATTTTAAAGGAAGTATACAAGTAAGAGGCATTAGCTAAAAATAGTGGCACCTTTTGTGCTAACTATCCTTTTTAGGCAGAAAAAGTTCCGAGTCTTTTAGACAAAAATTCAAAAAATCTCCTTTAGGAAGTGTTCGTGTGGTAGTCACCTTTGAAACATTCAATACGTTTTCGGTAACAATTATTTTATATTAATTTTGCTAACGGTGAAGCCTTGAATACTTTTTTTAAATGCGGAGAAAATAAGGGCTAGGTGAAAATGTACCCCTAACCCATTAGTAAACCGTGGAAACCAAAGTAATTTAAATTTGACAATCTTAATTACGAGTAGGGATCCGTAGGAGCTTAAACGTGCAATCGAAAAATTTATAAAGGTTAATATTAGATAAGTATAGTCCCGATCCGCTGCGTGACGATGTTGGTTAAATATATTAGCAAACCTTAAATCTGAACTTACTAGGTAGTTGCTAGATAGGGCCTTAGTATTTTCATTATTCTGCAATTGACTATGTTGCTGGAACTAATTATAGTTGAAATATTTAACTATTTATAATATATTATTACTACTTTAGTAAATCTAACGTGGGAGCTTTTAATTTCCTCATAAAGTAGTGAAATCTATCATTACTATTCTAGATACTAAAACACTTAGGTATTAAATATACATCAGCAGATAACTATGAAGGATTCTAAGAACTAATACGGCAATCAATATTCGCCCTTTTTGTCATTATTATTTCTTGCATTTTTTTATTTATTATATAATAATAAATTAAACTGGACCAGCAAGCTGGATGTACCTAAAGAAAAATAAAGTCGCGCGACCACGCCGTCATAGAAGGGTATTATAATACTACATAATAAGGAATAACAACCTATACTAATTTCTATCTGATTACCGGGACTAAAATAGATGAAAAGGAAAGATTTTAGAAATTTAAGGAAATCTGTCTTCCAAAAAATTAGTATTAAAAGCCTATTCGATAGATTGCATCAATAGAGATATAGAATTTTAACCACGTTTCAAAACCCGACTTTAACTATGGGCTAAAATTATTCAACTTAAAAATAAATTTATTCCTACATATATTGATCTAATGGAAAATAATATGATTATTCTTCTAGTTAATACAATTAAATGGTATAATTAGAATTTCAGGTGTGATCGTTTTAGAAAAAGCCTTGGTGGTATTATTAAACATAGATTTTATTAAACCTGATTATAATATAAGTAATGATTCTTATTTTTCAGGATTAATTGATGCCAAAGAGTTCCTATATTTGTATTTAATTTGAAAATAATAATTGAATGTAATTCTTACAGTATAGCATATAATTTTACATCCTAAATCTACCTTTAATGGTTTAATACCTCTATTGTAAACCATATTAAACAAAATAGTTAAAAATCACACAATTATAACTTTAAATTTCAATGAGTTAAATGCCATGTACATTTTTGTATGAGTTATTTTATGATAATAAATTATATTCCTGATTAAAGTTTATAGAGTAAAGTTTAATTACAAAAATTTTATCTATCCGTGATATATAAAAATAACATAATTTTGATAGCATATATAAATTTATTCAGATTTTTTGGTTAAAATGAAATTCAATTCAAAGATCATTTATGGAACTAGAGTGTCAATTATTCAAATTTGCGTGTTTCACTCGAGCGTCTTAAATGGGAAGAGATAGTCCCAATATAAAGGGGGACTTTGCCTCAATTATATTAATGTAAATCAGTAGTTTATATTTTATCGAGCTGTGCTATATTTTTTTTAAAATATGCTAAACTCATGTTTATCTTTGCTTCGCTTGCAAACTTGCACTTAATAATAATAGATTTACACAATATTCTAAGAATAAATTAATCTGCTTTTATATTTTTTCTTGAAGGCCGCAACGCCTTGCTGTGGACTTGACACGCATAGGAAAAATATGTACAAAAATGAATTTACAGCTTTCCCGAACTTCGCCTCCGTAGACCCAAAGGGAATTTTTTAGATGTTATAATTATATGTGTCTGTGCGATTTTCAGTATCTCGCGAACACCCCTTAAGTGAAGCACCCCCCGCATGCTACGGCAGGGGAATCAGTAAAAAAAATTACAAAAATAAATCCTTTAGTTGAATATTAGGTAGAATTTTAGTAGTACCTTAAAAGTAAGTAATTAGTAGTGATAGCCTTAATTATTTATTATATCTATTATCCAATTTCCGTTTGAACTATTCCGCATTATATCCGGATTAATTATAATAGAGCATCATGGATTTGTATAAAAAAAAATAAGGTATTTTCAAGAAAATCAACCTCTTAAATTATATTATTCCTAAGTATTTATTTACTTGGCTCATGTTATTTATAATTTTAACATACATGGTTAATCTATTTTTTTTACCTAAGAATTTATTTAATTCATTTAAGTTGAGATACGTTATGAGTAAAGAAAGGTTAAAAAATTGAGTTAATATAAAAGAAGCGTTTTTCAAAAAATAAACCCCCTAAAAAAAACTAAAATACTAAGATACCTATTTTTGACACAAGGATCCTTCAAAGAGGATAAAAAAAAAAAGCTGTCCAGAGATGAATAACAAAAATTCTAAAATTACAACTTATGTAAATTTCAATCACAATGATTTTAAACTATTGGATTTTCTGAGCCTAGCGGGCCAACAAAATCTATTAGCCTTAGGTAGAAAAATGAAAAACACAATATAATTTATAGAAAAAGGACAAGAGTTTATTTTAAAAGATCAATTAGTATACGTAGAGTTCTGAAGATACAAGCTTACAAGAATCAGGAAAAAAAATTTAAACAAAGCATGAAAATAATTATAAAAAAGGCAAAGAAAAAATTTTTTTCCCTGATTAACTAAATATGCTTGAAAAGGGATTATATTAGAAGTAATAAAAAAGTCTTAATTTTATTTAAATCCAATAAAGAATATTAAAAAAACAGCCTTAAGCTCTAAAAAATAGAGTAAGTTATCCTTATCCTGAGATATATGGATAGGGAAACGGTGGATAGAAAACAATAAAAGGGGCTACTTCCGATCTTAAAGCAGCAAAAAAAATATATCTTTTTTTGTATAAGAGCTCACCCTATTAAGTTGGTCCCTCTTAATACTTTAAAAGGTTTTATGGACAAATCTATTAGAAGTGGTTCGGTAAGTGTAACGGGGCGGCCTTATCGGTGAGGGGTCGAAAGGGTTGATACTTATTCAAACAATGAGACTTTATTTCGGTCGGGTATTCTCTAGCTTGCGGCAGGCACTTTATTTTAAGTATTTGACGGAGAGGAATTAGAAAGTAGTTTTTAAAAGGGTACGGCCCTGTAGAAAAAGGGTTACCTTGAAAGGTTTCCTCTATCCTGTGGGTTTTAAAAAACAGGATAAGTGTGCTAGTTATTTATTCTTTCAGATGATACTTACATATGTCTCTTCCTTTAAAGGTCATACAAATTACCCCTTAAGATTTTCATATTCAAATAGAGATGGGTTGAGTAGATGTCTTTGTGCTAGGTGTAAATCTAAATTACTTGGTATGTCAACTAATAGTTTATATTTCAAGTTTGAGAAAAAATAACTTAATTCTGGCTTGTTGGTAGGGTGTAAATACCATAAAATACCTATGAAGGAATATAGGATATAAATCTTACGAGAACAATTAATATATAAACCTGGAAAAATAGTAGTTAAATCATAATTCGTAGGAATATGCAAAACAAGATTAAATCCCAATGATACCAACTTTCAAACGGTGTGGTTATCCCCTTCTTAATTAGAAAACATACCCAGGGGGAGGTATACAGAAATTTTAGGGAAATACTAGAAGCCAGCAGCCGATATACCCCTTATCACCCCATTTGGGCGGTTGCTTATAATGTTGACCTACAGCAGGGATAGCGCACACTAAAAAGTTAATTTGATCATATTATAATTTTTAAACCGTTACATTAAATATACCTGCAATTTTCCACTATTTTTAAGTATGGGAACCGTATTTAGCAATGGTTTGCAGGGTGATATCTTCCGATTTCTAAATTTAAGGTCTAAATTATGGTCTTACTTAGCCTAGAGACACAATTTGACTTTTATTTATTAGGGTGTTAAATTCTTACATTTTTCCCAAAACACTTTTATTAGGTCGACAGTAGGCCCTTTTCATGAGTGAATATTTGAAATTTGTATTGAATCAACCTATATCATGAAACCCTATTAAATCAGGCAGTTATAAATTGAGACATTAGCAGGAAACCTACAAATAAATAGGGGCAACAATCTTGCCATATTTTTTAAGTAGGATTCCCAGGAAGTATCTGGTTTGGTTAACTTAAAAGTTAACAGAATAGCCGTAACAAAGCATTAAGGGATATGTTAAATCGACTTCTTGATTACTTTTTTCCACCCTATTATCATTTTAGCGTTATAAATGTAATAATAGACCCGTTTAGTGAAGTGCTTCATAAGAGTGGATAGCTTGCGACGAAAAATATTCAATAACCAAATATCCTGCCTTTTTGCACCCCATTTCTTACAAAACCTAATACTATTGACTCCGGACAAGATCCAAATATGATGACCGATGTTTTTGGCTTTAATTTTTCTATGCTGTAAGGCAACATAGTAGAAAAATGGACTAACAAAAACAGAAAATAATAATGTAAATTTAATTTACTGGTTAAACTGTAAACTCCAATTTATTGGTCAGTACAAATTGGAGTTTATTAATTCGAAAAACCATCCTATCTTTACAATCTTTAATAGAGAAACTATTATGAGCGAAAGCCCTCCGATATTAGAAACTAAGGTGGTATTTATCTATAAATAATAAGCGTTAAGGTAATACTGTAGGTTACGGTATGTAATTTGGCTAATAGCCACTTAAACTGTCCTTTTTGTTTTAGCCGGTAATATTATATATTAATTCTATTTGGAATTAATTGGAGGCCAAGGCACTTCATTTGTCTTAGAACCAGCACAGTCATTACTTTTAAATTGGATATGGTAATAGAGTAACATATAATGCAAGAATTTATTCTGTAAAATAACCAACAAATATATAATTTATTATTAACCTGTTACAATTTAAGCCCTTAGGCCAGGATCTAGTATGCGGGATTTTTAAAGACTCAAAAGAGTCTAAATAGACTTATATCTGAATTCCGTAAAAGTAACCTTTTTGCTGTAAATACTAACATAAGGACTTAGTACTTTATTTTCCTGATATTTTTAAGTGCTAATTGAAATATAAAGCGCGCGTAGCAAGTAATAAAAATATTTTTCCACAACAGTTCCTGCTATTTTTGGAGAAAAATAAATCTAAAGAACAGGCATTTAATCCCATGTTTTATAAAGAAAAATCTAAGGATTTATTGCACATATGAAAAAGAAAGAAAAGTTGTAATAAATCCTATGTACAGTAAAACCAAAAGTCGAATAATCTTAGCTAAAATTTAAGAAAAAGGGTTTTCGTTAACAAAATAGTGATAAGGCAGTTTATTAAAAGTGCGTTAAGGGAGTGTAGACATCTATTGTTAAAAGATTCAATTTTAGGACGCGATAACATAAAAATATTACTAAGATACAGATAAACAATTAAAGATAAGATACTTTTTATTCTTCAAATTGTAAAAAGAAAAAGGTTTACTTACCCTTTTTCATTAATCTGCTGCAGTAAAGCATCACAGATCGGTTTTTTAGAAATAAGGATATAAATGCCTACAACGGTATGCCAGAAGAATAGAGACTATCCTGGGTTGCATTTTCAGGATGAAATTTAATTTAGTAGTGTAGGATTCTATCTGTAAGTGTTAGGGCCCGCTTGTTAGTTCTTATACATTGTTACAAACCTAATTAGTAGAAGTAAAGGTAAGGTAGTTAGAAATCCCTTTGAATTAACACCCAGGGTTCCTTATCAGAATACAACATGCTAACTTAAACAATGCTTTACAGTAGTTAGAGATGGAGGATTACTAAGCCCACCTAAACCTCACGCTTTGTTAAAGTTATACCTCTACAAGGGTAAAATAATATTAGACTTAGCATTGTATACGTCCTGGTGCTATGACAAAAAATACGAAGTAGCAACTTTTACTAAAGTGAAACTTTTTTATAATTCTCTGATAATGAATAGCAGGTTAGTACTATGCTTGTTAGATAAAGAATTTTTAGTCTCATTTTACTAATAGGCAGAAGTATAATAACTCTCCTAATTATTACGATCTCTTAGTTCGATTCTGAGAATGAGCGTGCCACCGCACCCTTGTCCTAGTGTAGCAAAGTAGGAATACTCGCGTTGTATAACGAGCACGCTTTCCATTATCCCTAGTATTTGTTATTGCGAGCAAGGCTGCAGTACTAAAAAATAAAATGTCCCTATTAATTTTAAATATTATTGGCATTTTTGCGCGGGGCGTGCAGCATACCCCTATTCACCACAGAAGTATCCAACGCCTGCCCTCTAACAATTAATCTAAAGTTTAATAATGTCCAACCAAGTATAAATTAACTTTAACCAATGGTATTTTTACCGTTTTAGCGTACTTAGTATGATATAGAAAAATGCAAAGAGCTTATATTTTTTTTTAGATGGACCCCTCACAAGAATAGGTGTCGCCATCCTATATTTATTTTTAAATTAGCGATGTATATCAACTTTATAAATAAAAAAATAACTTGCTTCCACACCAAACACTAAATGAATTTACCTAAGCCAAGACTATTATTTTCAATTATGAGAATTTAGGGTTAGTGTGCCCACTTACTGGTAGTGAGCATATGAACTGTAGCTGAAGAAAAACTAATGGCTAGTATGCAAGAAGAGATTAGGCCTAATGCTGTGGGTCAAAATAAAAACGTTTTTTAAATATTTTATCAATAGTCTAGGTTTAATAAAGCTATTTAAGCTTTTTATTATAAAAAGCCCCTTTGTGCGCCCCACAGCTAGCCTTTTAAAGGTAAAATGGTAATAAATGTATGTAAAGGATTTTTATTTTTTAACTGGCTCTTAATCACATATTTTTGGGGTTAAAGGGGGGCGGAGGTAAAAATGTATAAATATCAACGTTTACTTTAAAAAAATTAATCCTTAATATTTTTTGTGCGTGATCAGAAGCAAGAAAAAAGGTTGAGGCTAAAGATTTCCTAGTGGCCCTTCGGTCCAGAGACCTCGAATTGTTAAAAGGCAATTTTAAGTGTTAAATTATGAACGAATAAGATTCAGGTCTAGACTTTTTTTTTTGTCAAAAAAGAAAGCTACAAAACTTCGGTTGAGATAAATTCGATTTTCTGTGTTCAGAAATTTGCATCTAAAATAGCAGAAAGGAAAGATCAAATGTCTTGACGCTTTGTCAGAAAAATATTACCTCTGTATTAACAAAGTCTAATTTACAAGTAATCTTCAATGATATTCAGAAATTGTTAGATTATTATATCGAAATAACTTAAACCTTAGACAACTAGATCAATTTTGTTACCGTGCCCTCCTAAGGTTATCTAAATACACTTTTAGTCGTCGCTTATATGTTAATTGGGACAACTAGCTACTCTTAGTTGTATGAACATCAGATAAAGTATAATGAGTTATCTAATTACTTGGTTAGCTAAGAGGAAACTTTTAAATGCTTTATTTAAATACATGAAGCTTAGCGGACTCCTTTATAAAATTTACTTTCTTTTTTAACTAATAGATAGATCCTTATGACTTTGGAAAACTAGTAGAGCGGAATTGCTAGGGTTAGATTAGACTCGTACTATAGCTAAAAAGGTATGAATATATAAATAATAAGGAGTGAATGGTACTAATATAGTTAAAAATTATCATACAAATCTAAAAGGTAAAAGCTAAATTCTTAAATAAACCACAGAATTATAAAGTAATCACCTAAGGATAAATAATAAAGGACGGGTCATTTAAGGGCTAATTATTAATTTAGTTATGAATTAAACTTTGAAATAAAAAAAATTAAAGGAGAATAATTCATTGAAGAAAGTTTAATAATCTATGCAGTAAAATGAATTTATAATGCCTCAACTTTAGTTACTTACAAATTCCCAATTACTAGTACCATATACCCACAAGCTGCTAACTATTTAATGTAGGTTACTGATCTATATTTAAAATAACTTGTATGAGCTAGTATCATAAAAGGTGGAAAATTAGTATTAATATTTAGCCATGGGATTAACCGCAAACGTAGCTTGCGCTGCGCTAAGCAAAAGAAACATTACTTTATAATGGCCCCCGGCGAAGCAACAGCAGTTATATAATTGTTATATATAAAAAAAGTTAATATAAGTTAATGATTACTAACGCAATATACAACCCCTATTATGCTAAAATTAGAAGCACCTAAAGAATTATAAATAA
>JACYFI010000116.1:0-10274 GCA_020975735.1 Ophiocordyceps xuefengensis
ACAAATTCTCTAGGGCTTAAACCAACATTAAATATAGGAGAAACGACACCAAGAGCTTGACTACCCGCCTAATACAAAAATTACTCAAGAAATTTTTTAAAGGTGGTAAAATTCTAGTATTTCAATATTTACTTGTGAATTAAGCCGAATCGGTTGGACTTATACTTAGATTCCAGTTCAAAATTTACATTTATTAAAGATATATAATAAACAAACCTTGTTTCAGATTCTACAAATATATTTTACATCCTTTTTTTATCTTCAATTTTATTTCTATACGGACCAAACCCTATTGTTTTCTAATATAATGTGCTAATTGTATTTCCGATTGGTTAAAAACAATCTCAGAATTTCTTTTAACACCAACTCAAACCCTTTACCTTCTATTAAGTCCTGCTAGTAAATAACCCAACTTCCTTTTATTCTGTAAGGATTTGGTTCTATATTTAGATAAATTGATCAAGAACAATTCAAGGTAATTGCTGATATTTTATCTTAGTGAATTTTTTTAATTATTCCCTAGTATTTTACAATAGCAAGTTTTACGTTGCTGAATTTTCCCTGAAAATAAAAGATTTGTTGCCTAACCGTAAACACGAGTGGACTATTATTAAGAAGGTTTCCAGCACTTTAGGAAGGATTGTACCTGAACCCTGGTGTTTACACGTCCAGCTCCGTACAGTATACATAGTGGTGATTTCAAACGATAAATCACTAATATTCCCTAATAGAAACTCATAGGCGTAACGCAACCTATGTAACCAAAATAGGTTTAACGAAGACCATAGCTGATATTTGTTGTGTGACAAATATACCGAAACCTGGTATATTAAAGTATATAACCCTAGGGGATGAGCGAAGAAATCACCAATACTTGCTATTTAACTTATATGTTATGCATGGGTGGGTGTATGATCGCCTACAATAGCAAGCTCATCGCATGTAAATAAATAGAAGTATTCGGTACTGTACATTTGAGCAGCATTTCAGCCACCCACCCGGTAGAAGCAGGTTCGTTGTAATGGCGATACTGTAAAAACCGACGGGTCTTTTAAACGATAAAGTTATTTGACTTATTTTAACCACGTGTTGTCTAAAACAATTTAGTTAACTAACCTTTCTCTTTTAAGAGTTACAAGTAGTAGTAATTAAAATATTTAACTAAATGCCTAAGGTTATATTAAAGAAAGCTTTTTTAAGCCTATATTTTTTACTTGTAAGGCCAACGCTCCGTACACCACACAAAATCAGCGCAGCCCCCTCAATATTTTTATTTAAGGTCTTTATATAATTTAATCCTCGCCACTATTAAAAGTTTTTTTGCTTGCACTAAACCTTGACTTTTTTCCCTCTTCTTTTAATCGTAATCTAATTTATATAATAGACTTTTCCTAATTATTCAATGTTAAATTTTTGTTTTAAAAATTTGGTTAGCTATGCAGTGACCGATGTGAAAAACCGTCGCCAGCCGACTATAGTATAATTTTAACAAATTATTTACGATTTAGATTCTAATACAATGTCACTACCAACATTCATTTTTGTAGTAGAAAAAATTCCGCCTATTATCAACCCTGATATTACTAGCTTAGAATCTTAAAAAAAGTAAAACCTAATAACAATAAAACAAATTATTGGATGTTACAGTATAAGGTATAAGGGCTTTTAGAGTAATAAGAAATGAACACATTCACCAAATACATATTTTTATATAGTGTAATTATTTCAAACCATTTTGTCAGAATCATATTTGCTAAACACTAAAACTTAATATATGCTCAAATTAATAAATAACAAATATGTATCAGTATAGCTTCCTAATACACTCACCGTGATCATATCTGCTGATATGTTGGATGAAAAGGACTTACTATGTCCATTATTTCACTCATGTAATATTTGTTTTATTCAGACCATCTATAAGATTAGGAAAGGTAATTTTCTTTTTTCGTATTAGACTATTTGATAGTATAACCTGGCACTGTAAAATCCTTCCCGCTAAGCCTCCTGCTGAGCCATTAGAACCTAATTTAGCTTAGGGGGAGGTAACGAAGATTTTTTAACAATTTAGGTTGATGGCTTTTATACGCTACCCTACAGTTCCAGCTAAACCTATATTTAGTTAGTTCTTTGAAAACAGAGTCAGGGAGAATAAATACTTTAGGATTTGAAAAATATCCACACTTTAGTTAAAACACTAAAACCCTCTCCATATTTTTTACCCAGTTTTCTTCATCTTAACAATGACGCGTGATATGTATTACATTAAAAATAAATAAAAAAGGAATGAACGCCTAAAATAATAAAGTATAGATATTTTTGTAGGATAGCTTTTAGCTATTTTTTCCATTTTTTGCAAGGGAACGCTCCGCACCCACACAAAAAATCGCTGCACACTTTAGCGCTTTTGCTGTTTCAAGAACTATAGCCTTTTGAAACCAAAACAAATAAAGCTATATAAAACAAATAGTACCTATAACAGATACAGTATAATAAAAAAAATAATAACATTTTCAAAATATATTATCGTGGAACTTTAAATTTGAGCTTTACCCTACTCTAAGACCTAGCCAATGGATTATCATTTCATGGTTCAAAAAAATCTCAGTAATTTTTTTTTCTTGTAGCGATGTGGTGGGTGCTGACTGTAAGAAACAAACACATAAGGTATTGAAGAGACTTTTATGTATTTTGTTACGATTAAAATATCTTAGAGAAAAAGATGTTTTTCGAATTCATTATCGGATCACCACCCCCAGCTAACTTCAAAGAATGGGAGTATTGAATTTTCTATCTGTTAATATCAATTGGTAAACCCAAAAACGTCAATTTTTGATCTACTGACCAGGTCTCATGGTTATTAAACCTTTTTAACAAAGAGTTTAAAGTAGATTCTCAATATGTTACCATATTGTAGGACCTTTGATATTTTATTTTATATAAAGTTATAAAATTCTGAAAAAATGATCTCAATTAAATTCCTGTTCTTATTATTATTCATTCTTGAATTTATTTCCTACTTAAGATCTAAAATAGATTTCAGGGTTGCGTATGCATTTTTAGTTCAAAAAACACTGACAACACTTTTCTTGTCATCTTTTATAATTGTTAAATATTTACTAGCAAAATAAAGGGTTATTTTTTCAATATATTCATTATATTTAGTCTACTTTTAAATTAGGTAGTCTACTCTGTGATATTCAAGGGCTGTGGGTTTATTCATTTAATTATTTTTTAGTGGGATATAATAAAAAAATCCCGATTAAACTGAATATCAGAATTTATCTTCATTATTATGATCGTTTTGTCTTTGAGACAAAATAGAATATACATTCCTATTTTAGGATATTCTCTAGCCAAAGTAGGCTCCTACTGAAAATTGCCGCGTATCGCATCTATAAACCCTCCTAAATCGACTATTAAGAAATTTAGATTACTTATATGCTTATTTTTTTTCTCTTATTTAATCATGTTTGATTTAGTCAATCAATATTACATCTTTGTAAAGCATCATTTTAGGAGTCTTAAAGTAACAATTTAAAACCACTGAGTTTACAAGAATTACACCTTCAGGATTTGTTTATCGATAATAATAAGCATAGATCCTTTTTTTCCTGGAATAGATCCCAGGGCCTAAATTTAAGATTGTATCCTTTAGAAAGCTAAGAGGAAAGTCTCCGTTAGATCAAAATTAGATATTTGTATTGGGAAGGATAATTAATATGACCTTAGAGGATCTCTCAGTTTTTAAGTGTCATTATGTACCTATCTCCTTCATTAAACCTTTTGCTAAGTATGAAGCAAATTTATAATCAAACTTTGTTACTATCATTTAGAAAAAACAAAAAAAGAGGAGAAAAATAATCTAAACTCCTATTTTATTAAATTAAGAACTTTATAACATATTAAATTTATGGGGGTAGAGTGCTTAAAGTTTTTAATAAATTCAAATTTATTAAAACATTCGAGCTGATTAAAGATATATAAATACAATAAATAGTCTCTTCAGGCAATGGCCAAAATTTTAGAGCTGGGAGTATTCTCAGTCCAGCTAAAACAGTAATGATAATAAACATAAAACATAGCTTGTAATACATACAGTTCATTCTCAAATAAAAGCTAAATATGTAGGTCCTTATTACCCCGGGGTCTCATATTGCTATAGTATGGTATGAAGTTATGCTGCAAATAAACTCTTAACCTTGATAAGATGTTAAGGCAAATTACAGGTCTACACTAGGTCGGCTAAATGACCTTTGCAATCTGACAGACGAGGATTAACAGAGTTCACCCGTCCCTGCTCCACCCTTCTATACGCGCGAGAAAATGAATAGGCTAAACTAGGAGGTAATATAAAAACTTATGTTATTTTAATCTAGGGAATCTTCCGAAGTAAAAACCTAGCTACAGTCTACCACTAAAACGATAATGTTATTCCACCCCTATAAAGGGGGCTTGCGTCGTAGCTCTTGGAGGATAATCCCATCGTATCAAAATCTATATGGTTGCTCTTATTTGTTTCTCATAACTAATAGGTTTCACCCTATATTAACTACAATTTTTCTTAAGGAGTCTTTAAGAAAATTGAAAAGGTCTACTTATAATTTTTCCACCATACGCTATTTTGTTTATAGCATGGACTGCCAAGGCCACGAGGATTCCACTGGCATATAGCGAAGTGATCATATTAAAAAATTTACACTTTGTTTAACGGCAATTCCCTTTAAAAGTACGCTATAATAGAGGCAGCACTTGATTATAACTAAAGCTATAAATTAATTATAGACCTCATTGAAAACCCAATTTCTTTTACTATTCATGGCTATTTTAACCAACTTGGTTAGTTCTATTTTTTTCGCTTGCTAGCAGCGCAAGGTTACGAAGTTTTTTTTTTTACAATATCTTTTCATCCCATAATAATCTATATTAATATTTCAATGATAAAGGATATCATATCTAATATATTTACAATTACATAGAGATGGTTTAGTCTCATACATACAATAAAGATAAAACTCTTTACGTTTAGATTTTGTGTTTTATTGTTTTGTTCCACATTAAATTTCCAAACTTATCTTTATGTTATAACCTGTTAAAATTGATATTATAAGGATGAACATCCTACTTTAGGGTAGTTTCTATTCTAATCTATGCATAAAGATTTAGTATCAGTTTGGTCTAAATAAAATTTCCTTTTTAGGATCTATAAATTTTTGTTAATCTCTCTAAAGCATTATTAACTAAAGAATCTTGTGTTTAAAGGTAGCAATAGTTTATTTTTTGCTCTATAACGGACTATTCTTCAATCATGATACCAAATGGATGAACACAAAATTTTGATTTGTTTTTTTTTTATTTTTACCATTTCCCAAATAACGAACTTATTTAAATCTGCTTTTATTAGGTAATCGTTAATTCACAAATATCTTAATTATTTCAATAGAGGGCTTGCATAATTTTTTCTAGTTAACCCTTGCAAGGGCAATCAGAACAAAAAATAACAGGAATGAAAACAAAATTTGTTAAATAAATGGTTTATTGAATTGAGCTAAAATATTATAGTTAACAGTATTAAGGATTATACTATTCATAATTCTTTAAACGTTACTAATCATCTGAATATTTACCATTGCTTCAAATCATCCTACAAAATCGAGATAAAGCAAAATTTTTAACTTTTCAAGTACGAGCATTCCGTTAAAGGCGAAGTAGGAAAAGGCCACATTTTTTATATACTATTTGGATGGTCCTATATCCCATAACCTTTCCGGCTTCAGTAGTAGGGGAAATTCTCTAAAGGGCTTTTCTGCTGTTATCTTTTTTACGGCTGCTTGTTTTCTTTATATAAATAAAGCTCATGGAGACCTTTCACAAGATATATT
Source organism: Ophiocordyceps xuefengensis (assembly GCA_020975735.1). Taxonomy (NCBI): domain Eukaryota; kingdom Fungi; phylum Ascomycota; class Sordariomycetes; order Hypocreales; family Ophiocordycipitaceae; genus Ophiocordyceps; species Ophiocordyceps xuefengensis. The sequence continues at coordinate 5,883 of JACYFI010000116.1, forward strand.
TATTGCTTTTTATTCCTAAAGCCCTGTTTTGTGTTGCCATATCCGGGCCCCTACCCATTAAAGGCAATAAAGGAAAATTACCAACACCACCTAATTAAGCTGGCATAACCAATAAAGAAACATCATTCAAAAATGGATGTGAGCGGTTACAATACTATTATAGCAAACCTTGGTTATTAGATATGATTACACCCTGGGTCCACTAAGTTCCTATCTTATTAGATAAAAAAGCTGTACCTAAATAAATCCTGAAATTCAAAGCAAATATTAAGTTTAAAATCCATATCTATTAGCGTTAGTTGGATTAAATCATCTTCCATAACCCATAGAATATTTAGACTTTAAAATTCCAAGGCGATTTGTCTTTTGCTTTTTTGCTGTCATTCTTTACTTGTTTTAAGTATGGAAAATTATAAAATTTATTTAGGATACATTTTTAATAGAGTGTTTTATATCAGTTTTTAACTAATAAAAGCAAAATAGTAACTACATTTGTGAAAGATGTATGTTTGATCACTCACAACAAACTTTTTACAATATTTACGTAAGCCAATTGCGTATTTTTTAGTCTTCACGTAAAGTTTAAAAAATGATTATTTACACCCACTTGATAACATTTAATGCCTTCAAACTAATAATAGAAATAGGCGCAAGGCACATAATTTATAGATATGTATATTATATAGAATAATTCATATATATATATATAGTAAATACTTAAGAAATCTAAGGTCTTAACTTTCAGGCTATCAAGTAAAATTATGGGGAGGGAATTGAACCTCATAGCTAAATGATTTGCAAATCAAGGTGTAAATCATTTACAACCATAATCTTTTTATATATTAGAGTAAATATTATATAACAATTATCTTATTCATTAGTTAGTACAGACCAGAAGATAAATAACATAGGCAAGGTTATACCTATCTAGATCTAGTCTAGTTGATTCATTAAGTTTATTATTTTGAGTATAAAGTCTATTAAAGTATTTTCTATTATGCTAGAAACAGTAATAACACTAATGAAGTAAGAAAAATATAAACTGTACCTATTTGTCCAAGTTTCTATAAACTTGGACCTTGCCAACATTTTGCTCACTAATGACAATTAGATATCAAGAAGTTTTATAAAACAAATAACAAAGCAACATTATTTTGCTCATAGGTCTGATTATTAGAAACCTTTATTTATACCTAAATCACTTTAGGTAGTACTAAATTTTAATTAAATAATGAAGCTAACTTAGCTATAACACCTTAAAAATTGTATGCTTAGGTTAGATCTTATACTAGCCATTTAAAAAACGGTAATAAATATCATTCTGGGCACTATGCAGCAGGTGTTTGCACTTAAGGATCAGCCATTTATAGTTTTATCACGATCTCCTAATCACATTTGGGAGAAAGAATACCAAAACATTACTTAAAACAAAAAAATAAAAGATGAATATGTAATAAAAGATGCTGTAAGAATAAAGAAGTAGGGAGCGAAAGTATTCTATCATAAGTTAACCAGGTGACCCCTAAAGGAATTTCCTAGTTTCACCGAATACGTGCACAGGCCTATCTAAATGCATTAGTACTAATGCTGTAATAAAACATGTAATACAAAGTGTGAAGCAGAAAGAATCTGTTTATAGTTCGGTTATTACAGAGAAACTCCTCAGTATGACAAAAAATAATGGGATATAATTTTAATTTGATCTTTAATACCTATTCAGATTCTTTAGACTATGTTCTTAAAATTTTTAAGCGCCTTTTGTGTGAACAACCGCCTTCCCCTTGGGCTTCGCAGCAGCGCACTTCAGTTAGGGGGTTACCGTGTTACAGGCTTATGTTGTGGTACAACGCACTTAATTAGTGGTCGTTGAACGTTTCTAAATTCATTTTCTGACTGGCTGGCAGGAAGTACCCAGATTAAGTTCCGCTACCAAAATATTTAATTTAGGTAGGTATTCTATTATTTAAAGTCTTGTAATTTTGCCCCTTTTTGCCCCTCTAATAATAAATTATTTTTAAGAAGCCCGTATTACAGTTTTGGATATTTTTAATTTGTTATAACGGATGCTATCTGGAGATTTTTATAACATTTTAGTGTAATGAATTGTACTTTAACCCCTATAAAGGATGAAAACCTTTTTAAAAGAAAAGAAGATTTTATAACAGTTGTAATTATCAGACTCTCGAACTAACACAAATTGACTGTTAGTTATGACTATGTTCTCGTTTGTTCTATTTAGTATTAAATTACTAACATTTAAATGTTTTCAAATAAAATAATTATGCACTTTGCCTTGTTTAATTGAAAAGCCATCATATTTACTTTTTAAGCAAAAATGGAACCTTCCGGAGCATGAAATATCCTATATTCACAACGTTATGAAGAAATTAACAACGTGTTAATATTGCCATATAAGGGAAAGTTAACACTAACTTTAATATTATCTTTAGGTATGGTAATTTTAAAGTATATGTTTCTATATCATTTTGTTAATATATGATAGCCTACCATGTAAATATGATTTCCTAGTTTCGGGGTTAAGAAAATATATATCTTTATGAATAGTAAGGTCGGAAATAATACTTCTTGTATTTTCCATTTCCTTATTTATTAACTGTTTAATTTGGGCTTTTTCAAATCCGATAATATAATTTCAAATACTACCTAGTCTTCAAAAACAGAATGAAAATATCTAAAATAGAAAATACCAGATCTTTAAATGTAAAGGAAATAAGTCAATTTATTTGATTATAATATCTGTTTAGTTCGTTCCTAGATATTTGTATATAACCCATTCCCAATTCTATTAAGACTCTACTAAAAAAAACCTATAAAAGACGAAAGGAGTTAATAATAATTTTTTTTAATCAAATGTTCTTCACTATTCTTTTTTTAAAGCGTTTTTATGTACATCGCCGTATTGTAGGCAATCTTATAAATAAAATTATCCAAAAGAAAAATAGCGGCCAAATTTAAAGTTAAAAAAACTTATTTTCGGTTTGACTCAACTACGTTCTTGTCCTATTCAAAGTTAGGCCATTTTACTTAAGTTAGTTATAACTTGGGGCAGCATCATAGGCTCATTGATCCTCGTAAGGAAAACATACAAGACTTACCTTTTATATTAGTAAAGCTGTAAATCTTGTTCTGGTTCAGAATAGTAACAAGTTATTATCTCAAAATAATAGATAAAAGTTCCACTGTGCATTAGCAAAGCGCGTATCAAGCTACCAACTAAGTGTACCCAGCCTGTCGCGATTCTATTGGAACCAGACGATCTTGTATACTACAATTAGTATATCTTCGCCCCATAGGTTTTCACTAGTATTTGCCCCAAAGAAAGTATCTAGATGTCTTCAAATGAAACCCTGTTCAGGTCATTCTGCGCTTTAATTTTATTTTTTCCATTAATTACATAAACTTTATATACTACAGGACTATAATATAAATATTATTTTATTATATCAACAAAATTACCAACGTCCTTTTAAAATTTACTAAGAACTTTTTTAAACTTCTTTGTATAGGCTTTAGTGAACACTTAAACTTCTGCGTGTTCCAACTTATACCCTATTAAAATCGCACCAATAAACTATATCTATTAAGTTGTTTTACAAGTAAATTGATTTTAGAATTCTTTGTTGCATATTTAAAATCCCTTTCCTGGTATCTAATTTACATCTTTTATTTAGGAGCTGTATTCTACATAGACCCTATTGGTTTTATAACAAACGGGTTTTACCTCTGTTCTTTAATTCTTCCTATTTGCTTTTTTTTACGTTGTTCACTATTTTGCCTTCCATTTTATTCTAGTTTACTCTGTAATTTAAAAACCAAAACTAGATCCAAAGCTTCAGGTAATAAATTAATAACAGGTAAAGAGACTTGATATAAAAGTCTTCTAAGTTTTAAATAAGTTCCTTTATATTTTATCTTGGTTAAACCATTTCAGGAAATAAACTCATTTAAAACATGAATACCAAAGTTATGCAAATACCACTAATTTATTAACCTGAATTTTTTCAGCAACCTTACTAACCAGCTTAAATGAGATTAAAATGGATTTGGTAAAACACTAAGGATTTACTCTTCCTGTAGAAGCCAAGATCCCTATATAATAACTTCAGTTTTTTTATTTAAAATCATATATTAACCACTAGCCCTTTTAGGTTTCTTAGCTATATTTTTACAACAGAATCTTTCAACCTTTAAATTTAACATAGATAGATACAGGTTTTAATATTTTTAGTCTTTGAAAGTTTCTTTATTTTCTCATTAGGATCCATTAATGAATGGCAGATAATATTGCTGTTATTGTTGTAGTTTAAATATTTGTCTATTTTTAAGATAAATTCTAATTATTTTGGCATTTTTTAAAGTAGCCCCAAGAAC
>JACYFI010000117.1:0-11958 GCA_020975735.1 Ophiocordyceps xuefengensis
GAATTACTCAACTACAGGGGGTTTACTATACTTTTTATTGGTGGTTAAAGTACCGCTGTATAGTGCGCCGTTGTGCTTAATCATTATTATGAGTCTAAACGACTTAGTTATCTATCGATGACATACTCCGGGCAAGACAGAGTCAGATGAAGGGGGAAAGCCCGACATTTAACTTATCATCTCTGCCAAAGGTGGGCGAGGGATGAAAATCTGATAAGTCCTATGTGACCCATCGAAGGCCGAAGCTCGTCTATGAGTAAAGGCTAAACCTGCCTGAACCCTATTTACCAGGTATACCTGTACAAAGGGTCATACTATCATGAAATGGAATTGGTGCATTGTGTAATGATTGGATATGAAGAATCGTCAATGGTCAACAGCAACAGGGGTACAATAAGTACATATAACGTAAAGAGGGGGACTCCTAACAGGACGGATTAAGAAAAATAAGAATTGGGACTAGGGATTTACCTACAGTCCTAAAGGACGCACGGCAACAGAGGAGTCATGGTACAATCTAGGGGGAAGGACTCCAAGGATTTAGCGTCTGTAGCTACTCCTACTTTCCGCTGGAAGTTCCGTACAGTGTTCAACGACGGTTTGGTAAAACTACAGAAGCATTTTATGAACTATGTAGAATAACAAAGCTTTTGTTGTGAAAGATAAATTATACAGATTTTTATATGATAAGATTATATTAAACGCACTTTCAAAAATTCAAAAGTAAGCCAGGCAACAGATCCGTAATAATACTAACTACGTTGGAAGGATGTGAGAAGGAGTTATATGAAATATTATCAATAGGTTGAAACGATGGTACGTTTCCAATTCCACCCCGCGAGAAGATATTATATTACCAAAAAGCTAACGGAGGTAAACGGGCCTTTGACTATAGCACCATCCTTAAGGGACAAACTAGTACGGAATGTATAAGAATATATTAAAGCTATTTATGAACCAACTTTCACGAAAGCCATCATGGTTTAGACGAACAGAACTGCCACGCCGCATTAGAATGTTTAGACACAAAGTCGTTTATCCGCCAAATGACATAAAGGAAAACACGTACTAAATGTTTGACGAAAAGATCAATAACAAACTGATCGGGATGTCTCTAACGAAAGTAATTAAAGACCCAAATTTTTGGTTTTAATTCGTAAAGCGTTTGAAGCGGGTTACATGGAATTCATAATTACTCTTCACTCCTAGCAGGAGAACACTTCAAAGGTTTCAATAATAAGCCCCATATTAAGCAAAATATTTTCTCATAAACTGAGTTTTTATCGGTAAAACTAAAGGAACAGATTTCGACGTGGGGAACTTAAAGCTACGTATATAAACCCAACTCTATAATCGATTGTTCCCGTAAAAAGAAAGAGCCACAAATACTGTGAGGAGAAATTTAAATTACATAAGTGTTACAGACTAACCGCCTAAGCTAAGTATTCGACGCTTAAATTTAAGGTAAGATTGGAATACATAGATATGCAGATGCTTGGGATATTATAGGTGTAAAGGGATCAAAAGAAGTATGTGTAAATGTTATGTCAAAAGATTAATGGGTGTTTCTAGAAGGGACGAGTTAGGGCGTTAGACTTTCCGAAACTTAAAACCAAAAAAACCAACGCTAACACAGAACAAGCTGAATTCTTAACGGTTAGAGTCCAAAGAAGTAATATAGACTGTACCTCTAGAAGAAGAAATGTTTGGCAATAAATTAATAAACTATAAGACTTCCTTAGGACCCGAATAGACAAGGTCACAAAAGAAATGATAAGCAATGGTTTCTTTTTAAAAAAAAGGGTAGACCATACCAAACATTTATCTGAATGCAAGAACTAAAAGAGCTATAATTCTACTATACATGTCAGTCTATGAAGGTATAATACAAATGCTATCGTTTCCGTAATTTAAGCACTTCAGCAATAGTACACTATATATTCGAAAGAATCTTGTGCAAGACTCTAGCGCAAAAATTCAAGTGGAACTCAGAAGCTATATAAGATATTCTTGGCAAATTATGGTTAAAAATCTTGAAGGGGACAGATAAGCATGGGTTCTTAACAAACAGTACTAGGAATAAATCATGCGTCCTCAATATAAATGTGGATGGTATTTATTTAAAATTTGCAAGATGCCGGAAGTATACCCAAAGCCTATTCTTTGGAAGGTATTACTTGTGTTCATGTTACCCGACTACAGAGTGGAGATGCATCACGTTCGTGGATGATTAAGGAACTAATCCTTGTAAGCTAACGAAGAGATGACAATTATGGCTCGAAAGATCGTAGAGCAAATTACCTATTATGTAAGAGTGCCCACATAACATCATAGTAATAAAACATCGTCACAAGAATAAAAAAAATCTAAGCCAAATCTGGAGGAGCCGCGTATGATGGGAACCCATCACGACGGTTCCGGGAAAGGGGGAAGGTGGAATTCGGTAATAAGGTTACTTTCCAGTTCATTCTCAATTAGTGGACAGGTTATATTAATGCCGCAATTCGGATGTAATATCTAGATAATTTATATATTATAACTTTAGTATAGTGATATAAGCTAACAGATTTATGATATAAACCCCTTACTAATTAAAATATCTTCTTTAGTTAATAATTTACTATGAGGATTGTTATTTTAAAGTAAGTGCAGCAAACCATTTTCACCTTTAAATACTAAAAAAGGACTTGGGAATCCTTATCACACAAGCGTTGGGAGTACAATTATTCCAAATTCCGTGGGAAACCCCTAAAATTGTCTGGGTACTAAGCCATTATGAAAATATATGAGTGGGCTGAACTAATACTCAGTATAGTAATAAAGCCAAGAACGAGAGTAAAATACGAAATGGATTCAATTCGCGGATTAAGTCAGGATAATACATTTCGACCAAGGAATTTATTGTAAAAGAAAGTCAAACTGAGTAAATTGGTGTGATGTGTTATTATTTACCCCTGCGTTTAAGATATACTCCACTGGGCTTACGAAAAAGTTATCAGTTAAAATCCGCCTTTAACCAAATTATATCAAAGACAACTTTATTCACTGTGTGCTAACTTAGGAGCCAATAGGCAAACTACTTTAGAGCCTGATTTTATCAAGGATTTCTACTGATTGCAAGAAGGATGCTTTCTGGTTTTAAGTTCGTAAATACGAAAAACTAGTAGGTTGCATATCGAGGTTAATTTCCTCCCATTAATCTTCATCTGAGACTAGATAATTTTATAACCCTTAAGTTTAAAGCCTATTTGGGAGCAGGAAGAATAGTAAAGAAATGGAAATTGGTTGTTTGTGATTTTACAAAGGTTGTTTAGATCAAATTAAAACCAAAGTATACCTCCTTTTTTGCTAGAATATCTCTCTAAAAACTCGGAAATATTTCGAATTATTTATTATTTAGAAAAGTAGTCTGTATGATGCAACGAGGGAAACATTTAAGTGCTGAAGGGTTTGCAAAAATAATAATGTAATAAGAGCGTTCTTTAAATAAAGGATTAACTCGCTTACTCTTAAGAGGCTTTCCTGTATTACGTGCTTTTAGGCAGACCATTACTACCACTTAGTTTCGATTTAGACCCTTCAATGGTGTAGCTGTTTTACAGTGGTGAGGTGTTTAGTTAATTTAATACCTAGAGAGTCTAAATTACATAAAACCAGGTAGTCCGTGTAGTATTACTTTTTTGTAGTAACTCAAACATATTAGAGATTGAAATTACTATTAAAAAAGGGTTAGGTAGAACTTACTTTGAAGGTGGTTCAAAACTTATTCGTATAAGATTATACTGAGGTTTAGATGTAAACATGAAAAATTAATTATGAAACAGTTTTTCACATTTTTTTACAATAAAATACCACTGTTCTTGGTGTAAATCTAAGGGATTTTAAGATGGAGCTAAGGTAGAACAATGGTACAAAAAAAATCTTTAACTACCAGGTTCCATTCAATCGGGTCAAAGTAAGAACAGGATGAATAAAGGGTAACATATCTACAAATAAAACACCCAGTCTTGAGAGTATACGATTATATAAATTTTATTTTCTTTAATTTGACATAAATTTAACCGACCATCATACGGGACGTTTATGATGCTATACGCTACTATTGTTACAACATTTGTAGCTTTTTAATACGCTAAAAAATTCAATATTTTTTATGGTTGCATTAGTTTAATTTATCAGGGTCAGGGTCTCATAGCAATGAATGAGTGGACCATTCATATATTATGAGTTTCTTTATTCTCCTTAAATAAGGAACAGTGTAGGTTTAAACTCAATTTAGAATAAAAAGATTATTTGCTATAGTCAAAGTCATGTAGGTTCTTTTTTATATTTAGCTTAGGGTATATCTAGGTGTTGAGTCAATCAAGCTATTTATATTTTATTTAAACCAATATACCAATTAGTAATTTAAATGGCAATTTTTCATACTGAGTTAGCCAATAGGTTTTTCTTTCTATATGTCTATCTAGTGAAAAAAAAGAACATGAAGAATTTAATGATAAAATCTAATTCTTCTAGTACAGACGTTATAAATCCTAAATTTAAAAGGTAGTTTTATATTAATCTGGTTTTAAGCCTTTAAGGTGTAGCTACAATACCTAGTTTTTTCATTTTGTAGGGTTACCCCTTAATAGGATTTCTTCTGGTTAAACAAAGGTATGAAAGTGCAGGGCTTAGGATAAAGGTTAAATTATTCTTATCTTTAATCGCTATATCAACTAAGTGTAGTAGGGGAGCTGTGACTAATTTAAGTATCGGTAAAAAGAAATGTTTTACTTCCCGGACTAATAAACTTCAATAACCTTTATTAGAAAATTAGTATTAAAGGTGCTGTGACTAATAAGAGGAATGTTAGCTCTATATTATGAATTAAAACAATTCTTTGTGGAGCCCCCCGGTCCACGCCACAAAATTTTAAGTTTTAAATATAATAATATAGCTAATCTCCAGTCCTATATCTTTGTTAATCCTGTATAACATATAAAATCCTATTTTATTTTTATTTTATTAAATAAGGATGGCTAAGCATGGGGTACCATATGGTACAAGAATTCTTTTTAATGGTTAAATGGTAGTATGGACGTTTTATTTTTATTGTTCGTGTCAAATAACAATTTATGTTTTTAAGGCTCTTAAATTTTATTAGCACCACCATAACCCCTTGCCAAGAGAAATTACTCTATATTCGAGGTGTTGGATTTATAGTTTTTTAGGTTCAAATAGACCATTTGGTGGTAAATTCTTAATTTTGCGTTTTAGGTAATCATCCTTTTAATAGATTTAGAAATTATAGTTAATTTATCTTTTGTCTCTAGTGGCTATGATAATGGGATAAATGGTTTTAATAATAGTCTATATTATAGTAATTTATTACCTGCAGGATTTTGTATTTGAATGTAGGGTAAAAAATGCATTCAAAAATGAATTCAGAGGTAGACAAATCCTTGTAATTTTTAATAATCAATTAAATGTTAAATATCCTTATACAATAAGTAAAACCTAAATGCTTTTCTTCCAACAAACCTAAAGAAGTAATGCCCGACAAGGCCCCATTATTTGTTTCTCGCTCAGAGAAAAAATATGGCTAAAACTCCATTTTAAGCTGAGGCCATGCATACTCGGTTTCAACCATGTCCGGCGTTCATAAAATAAAAATAAGACTTTTTAGGGGCAATGTGAGGTTTATAGAGACTTCATGATTAGAGAGATTTATAAACAAGCATTGTGTTCCGTGGTTACAATCTCATAAATAATTAGGTGCAGGGTGGCAACAGTGGTGTCAATTAGGGAGCAGGAGTAGGAATAGGGCAGTAGTATTTGGGTGTTTAATAATAGGTGTAGCTCTAGACACCCGTACAGTATAAAAAAACCAATTATCTCTACTCAATATGGTTTTGCTTCTCTCAACAGTAACTGCGTTATTCGCCTTTAATGATGTCATTTAGTTTATACATACGTTAGCTTAATTTTGTTTGTATAAGTAAACTGTTTATACGCTGATATGTGTATAAGGAGGAGGGGAGGTATGTTTATACTAAAAAAACAATTTTATTAATTAGAAATTCTATGTTTTAACGTAAATCTATTGAAAAAATTTTAAAATACATTTATATACTTTAGACGCGCCTAAGCGCTTGAGGTTTATTTTCCCAAGATAGCGCTACTCCAAAATGGAAGGTTTAGTTGAGTACATGATACTCATGTACATTATTTAGTGTATAATCTTATTTTTAGTTTTAGGATGAATACTCATTCTTTATAAAACACCTTCCGAGGAGCCATCCTAATCACCCATAGCTATTTAAACCATGGGGCTGAAAAGTGCCTATTCAAAAAGTGCTTAGAATTTTGTGACACAATTAGTAAATTCTCGTAGTTTTATACGTATTTATAGTACTATCTCATACAATAACCTGTTATGGTCAAAAACCCAGCCGTAAAAGGTATCTAGATGCTTTTCACGCTGAAAGGTATCTAAAATGAAATCAAAATAAATCAAGGGATATATATGTTAAACTAATAAATTACAAATTGATAATTTTGTAGGCAGTCTAAAGACCAATCTAAAAGATTTCAAAAATAATATAATCTAGTATTTTAAAACTAGCAGAATTTAATAATTTTCAACGAGCAATTAATTAATATGGTTTCTAAATTTTTGTGTTAAACATTTAGAATACTGTGAAAAATTTCTGGATTTGCTTTCCTAGAGAACACATATACTTTTCGTTAAATCTAAATCCTAAGTATAAACATACTAAAAATAGGCTGCAGTTTCCCTTGATCCATAAACACTCCGAACAAACTAAAGCGAAGATTAGTAAGTCTTTAAAAGGAATTATATTAATGGTAAAAATCAGTTTTTATTCGGTCCGTATGCCTCAGAGAAACTAAAAATATAATGAGTTTAAGAAAAGTAAAAGATAAAACACCCTTATTTGAGAAAACTCTAATGAACAGCTATTGAGTTAATGGAGGACAAAAAGCCTTTAGTAAGAATTCTTTCTGAAGAAACCTAGTTAAAAAATGAAGGCAGTAAGAGGGTAATCCCGATATACCATAGATGAAAAAGGTGTTCATTCTGGAAGGATTTAAATTTGATAGGGTATGTTTTGTTTTTCAGCTAAAGAGCGGTAAATTTTTAGACTATAAGTACGAAGTACCTAATTTAAGATATAAAAACTCAGGGAAATCTGAAAGGAGAAATATAAATTTTTAGGGTTCATAAATCTCTAGCTTACAATAATCTATGAAATTAAAATTCACGTAGTTTGCTGAACTTCTAAAGCCTTAAAGGTACTTTTAATAGTAGAAAATCTTATGGATGTAACAAGGGACAAGTCGAGCAGGGAAATATAAAATTCCCTAATGAGACTTACACGTGCAAAAACCTTTTATTTAAGCTATAATATAGTCCAAATTATGTAGCAAACTTACCTAGAATTTTATAGACTTTAATCAGATTTTAATTAGACTATAGCACCTGCAGGGTATAATTCAATACTTATTAGGCCGTTTTCCATTTTATTAAATTTATTATATTTAATGGATGAAATAAATGTATCCCTCAATTGCAGTTTTTAGCAGAACGGTTCACCAATGATATTGAAGGTTACCATATCCGATTTATAGCATTCTAAGAAGATTTATAGAATTTGAGACAATATATAGTACCAGAATTCTATTTTAGAACAAGGAGCGATTTAAGAAGTTAGAAGTAGAATAAACAGAGTGATAGTACCTGAGTTAACACATAAATTTAATTCGTTATAAATTCAGGGGATGCCATACATTCTTTTGCTTGCCTTTCCATTGGGTTATGAAATGTGAGCATGATCCATGGAGACTAATTCAATGTTGCAGTTTTATAATAGAGAAGGAGTTTTTAGGTTCGTGTCAGAAAATATGTGAATATTACACAGTTCTATGCTATAGATTATGAATCTTGTCAAATTAGACAAATTTGTTCCATTGACTACATATGTTAACTTATTATTACATGGTCAATTTAGTAATTTGTTTTTGCTGGCTTGGGGCTAGTTATTTATTTTTCCCTTAATCCCCGGGGCCGGGGGGGGGGTTTAGGGTACAGAAGTCTACAGCGCAGCCCATGTGCCAAGCTCATACTAAAAGGAGGTATTAGTTTAAAGGTTAAAACATGATGTTAACCGGACATAAGGATTTGTATTCAATCGTCAAATGCCCCTAGTATTTAAATGACTAAAATAATATACATATGTGATTACGTAATAACATAGCGAATATTTTGAATATATATAAAATATAAAAGATGAGGTTTTAACCTTATTTAGGAATTTTTTATAGGATAACTTAGGGATTCGTATTTTAATGAAAAATAAATTATTAATCTTATTTCTTTATAGAAAAATGTATTATCTATCACAGTTCCTAATATTGTAAGTTCTATTAACCTTGACGATATATAGGACAAACTGTTGCCCCCTACTTATTACGTAAGTTTGGAGGGCGAACTGATATTGGCTTTAGCAATCTCTGGTTGCTTTTTATTAGACTAAGAGGAAGTATTGCTACAGAATATATAATGTTCATTTAAGTATATTGTGTTACCATTACTAGGGTGTAGTTGATTCACGGGCTTTTTTATTTGGCTAGAAAGAGTTGGGTTGTCAGGTGGGTCCGTTTATTAAGTTGTCTATGTATAATTTCAACGAACATATTTAGCTATTATTGATTTTTTTGGAAAGTAGGATAAATAATAAACAAGTATCTATATACTATTTGAAGATGATTACATAGTGAATCTTTTAAACATGGAATGAATTTTTTCCATTGAGTAGTATTAACAAGTATCTATGGTATTACGTATTATTAATAAGTTCTTTAGTTATAACACTCTATAAGGGATATTTGACGCCATGTCCTCGAGGGACACCTCAGGGGAAAAAGTGTCTATGGGGAATAAACGTCAAACTCGGGATTATCCTAAGCCTAAGGTACCAAAGTTATATTGAAAAAAACTATAGTGTGGCTGAGTAATTACTCAGGTACGGTAATAGCAACCTTAAAGTGGGGCAAACGTAATGGGACAATGCCGGGATTTCTAAGTCAACCAATACTAAACAGTATTGCTGTAAAAGAGCCAAAGAGTGACGGCAGTTGTCGATAAGCCAGAATTATTCATTTTAAGTGTATATCTCTAGGGGGTTTCGAAAGAAACAGGGATTTTAACTGGTTTCAATCAGCCAAACAAGGTTGACTGAACTAGCTATGTGCAAAGTCCCTATCTAGAACAATTGTCGTATTTAAAAAAAAATATTCTCACCTGATAAATCTACAGTTGTAAACCCTAGAGTCGATCTGGCTTTAATAGACGCTGAGGGTTCCTTTAGCTAATAATGTAGAAGTAATTAACACATGTGGAATTAGGTGGACGTGTTCAATGCAAATTTCATTAGGTCACATCCAAAAATTCTTTAACTTATATAATCTATTACAACAATACTAGGTGGTGTCGGATCTATCACAATGCCTCAAACCGAGAGATAGTTAACTTTCAATAGATTAAATTGAAGATTTTTAATAACTTTTATTTATTAGAAAAAATTCCGTTTATTAACTCAAAAAGGCGACGGATTTTATTTTATTGTTTAACAAGCGGGTAAAAAATTGTAAATAATCAATAGCATCATCTTACTTGTCGCAGGTTTAAATCAAAATAGTAAATATAAAAAAGCATCAATGAATTTTAGGTTTTTCTGACCGTAAAATCAGAGTGTGCAGGTATACTCCTGTTGAAAGACCTTAAAATTCTGATAATGTATTTTTAGACCCAGATTGATTTCAGGAATTTGTAGTGCAGAGGAGAAACTTTGTATGTTCGTGTGCCATCAATCAACAGTAAACTAGGTTATCGAGTACAATGAGATTAGAATAGCTAACACTAGTGAGATCTAAGATTTACTGGAGGAAAATAGTTGAATATTTTGGATCAGGTATATATACAATACGGAGTTAAACTTGCAATTAGTTTAACATTAGTTGACTTCGCTGATATTACACATATATACTTCCATTTTTGAAAAATAAAGACCCATATACGTAAAAACTTTATGTTATCTTGATAGATCGTAATAATCCAGACCAATTTTAATGTAATTAAATCGGTGCGCTCTTACGGTTTGAAGGCTAATAAATTTTCAAATTCACGAAGATAAAAATCTGGTATTAATATAGGAGAAGTTTTAAGATAAATCAACCATTGTCAGATCAAACACCCAATAAATCATTGTAGGATTAAATTTTTGAATTAAAAGCCATAATTAAAGTTTTCTTTAGCTATATAGGCTTGTTTACTTTTATGATGCGATTATATAGTTAACTAGAAAGTAAATTACCTGTTGGTGTGTTGTAGGGTTGAGAGTGTTGGGGGTTTGTCATACCTTCTTGTTAGTTTTTGATTTACTCAGTTAACTTGCAGCTATCAATTTCTTTCACGTGCATTTTTAACTAATAGAGTTGAGATTGTTTTTTTAACAATAGGTAGCTTTGTAACATTTGATCCTTTAGGTCGTTTAGGATTTAATTTTAAATATTCTCAAAGCTCCTTACACTAACGAAAATGGTTATAACTTATAATGGTATTATGTTTATTATCGGAGCTATTGGTCTAAATAGTTGACAGGTAGTCTCCATATTATATTCACCCATGGACACGTGGAAGGACCCTACGCGAGTTTCTCCGCGATTAATCCGCTGCCTACAAATGGTTACGGCTGGTGTATATTGTATAAATTCTTCATCTCCTATTATTGAAATTAAGTGAGTTACTGTATTACTTTTATGGTTTATGTAATTAGGAGCAATAACTACTGTGTTACTCTCGCTTGTAGGATTATTTCAAACAAAGATATAAAAAAATAGACATGCCTTATTCGACTATGTCTCAAATTTAGGTATGAATTTATACTGATAAGGCTTTATCTCTTAAAATTATTGGTATTTCCCATTTAACTAATCCGCTTTCTACAAGGAATGTATTCCTCGGTGCAGGTGGCTGTAATCACGCTGTAGTTGGGTGAATTCAGACTTAAGAAATATATGGTGGAATAATGTTGTTCTTACTTTACTTATACAGTTATATTTCAATTGCCTAGTCCTTAGTCTATGCTTCCCTTTTCTGACACGGTTTCTAGTAAAGATTTTTATCATTAGAATCAGCTTATGAGTCAAAGTTGCCTATAGGCTAGGGTATAACGTTATTTTTATTAGGAGGTAATAGGGTCCGATATTACTACACTTATAATTCTAGTGTAAAGTTCAATATATTTAACTTTTTTGCTGAACCTAATGGACCCCGTAAATTAGTTTAAATATGTCGACATGAAGAGGCGAACAATTCATAAGTTTACGCTCTAGTTATCTTAGGCTCTATTTTCAATTAATTTTGGCGTACTTAACTAAAGATAATTTAATTGGTTTAGGGTCTGGATTCTTTCAGATAATGGTTATATTTATTCACCTATGCAATTGAATTATTAATAGAACACGAAGTTGCGTGTACCCTCTTTCTTTAAATTTATTACCTTTAATATTACAGTATTATTTCACTTTAGTATTGTATATACCTGATTTATCCTAGTGCTATATCAAATTTTCAAATTATCTAGTTAGGCTAACTTATATATTGGGTTTTTTTCGAACTCAACGTTTCCTTACTAGATTTTTTCTATAATAAATTTATAGCAATCATATTTAGATAAGGAAGTCAAAACTCAATAAAGTATTAGGATAATAGGTAGGTATAGAATGATGTAGCTCCTATGGTATGGGGAGTAGTGTATAACAACATGAGTAAAACAGTTTCTAATTAAGTAAAGGAATCGCAACAGATTACGCTCTTTATATACTTATAAAGTATTTTGTTTTTTACGTATCTATATATACTTACGCAGCCACTTTTTGATTTTAGTTAATTCA
>JACYFI010000119.1:0-12557 GCA_020975735.1 Ophiocordyceps xuefengensis
ATTTTAAGTCCAAAGTGCTGAATGGTATAGCCAGAGGTTGCTTAGCCAACCTGGGGTAGTACCCATGAAGGTGTTTTCAGTCACTCCTTAGGGATACAGTATTTATGCTACGTAATTTCTTAGTTAGCTTACCATATTTTTCTAAAGCACCAAGCCTTGGTAAGCATTAGAAAAATACAAGGCACAAAAAAATGAAAGCGCAGCTCCTATTGAGTTTTAATCAGGTTTATTCTGTATCTAAATAAAATAAATAAAGGCATTTAAAATAACAGGTGTATTGGAATTTGAAAATAGTAAGATCTTCCAATTATATTTATTCGTGATAGAAATTAACTTTTAGTATTATTTACAATCAGTGGCTAAGGCTAATCTGCTTTCTAATAAAATTTTAGAGCTTGGCATATTTTCCTTTAACCAGAATAATAAAGGCGCGCCAACTCAATTGTTAAAATTTTAGCATTAATGGTTGAGAAATAGTAATACTTGCACAGATATATAACGCGCACTTTTCTTAAAGAGCAATTCACAATTTCTTGTTGTGCATTATTCTCATATCCCCCTATGTTTGTGCTTTGCAGAAAAAAAAGAGTAGCTTGCACGCAATAAGGGTAGGTTGTTTATTAGTAACTAGAATTATTTTACAGATAATTTAGTATGTACGTTAGATAGATAGTCCCTCGTTTAGGTTTTCTAACAACGCTAGATTCAATTTCCTGTTATCGCTAAGTAACCCGTCGAAGCCAATTGGAGCAGAGAGCACTTGAAAATTGCTTGGGGTTTTGTAATGTTCAAGTCTTACCGTAGGCGTGCAAGGGAACTTTAAGTATAAATGGATGATAAATAATGACTTTTTAAATCATTGGAATGTAGGTTCGATCCCCTCAAGTCCGTAAATAATAAAAATTAATTGAGCATAACGACGCTCTTCAAAATAATTTTTAGCCTGCATCCCCTTTTTCGGTCTTAATTAGTAATAATCAGAAATGAAAGGTTATCATAGGTAAGACACTTAGCCTAATGGCGGGTGTAATTGTGATGTTGAATCCACCCCTTTTCCAATTTAAGAATGATATTTGCTTCTTTTCATTTATTTTAAAATCTATGAACAAGAAATTTTTATTTAAGTACCAGTGCGTTAAGCGCTCTTCTTTAGTAGACGAAGCAACGGGTTCAAGAAAATCAGAAACCAAGCCTTGCAGATTATTTTTTAAACTTATAAACTTAAGAAGGTATATTGTTATATTCTTTTTGTAGAAGGCAATCACCTTCTTATATTTTTCTTTGCGTGCTGTAACGAACGTATGCCGCACAAAAAAAGTTAAAGTACGCGCACAAAGAATTTAAATGCCATTTATAGTTAGTGTTGTTTGTTAATGCAAGCTATGGTAGAACAGGAAAAAAAATTGCTACGAAGAATATGATTGATAAATAAATTACTACTTTTGGGGGTCGTAGTATAATTTGGAAAACCGTAACACTTTGCATTTTTTGCTGATTCGAGGTTCGATTCCGAGACATCTCAATAGTATAAAATTTAATAATATTGTCGCATGTCTGTATGTTACACAACCCACAGCCTATTAATATCCGTGCTAAAATTAATAATAAGGCTTGCCTAAGCAGGGCTCAAGTCTTGAATAAATATTACTATAATTATATGTGAGCCTCTTGGTGAAAACAAATAACGCTTTAGCGCATATGTACGTGAATTTAATAAAGAATAAGCATATAAACAAAGAGGGTGTTACATATTTTATTTGTAATTCATCATCAAGGTATCTTGTTGTATAATGTAATTTTTATGAAGGAAGTTATAGGTTTAGATATTTTTTAATAGATATTATAATAGTAAGAAAATATAGGATTAAACGGCCAAAAGGGCTTCGTGACAACGGGTAATAGGTTACATGGTAGACTTATTGTTTCACTCGCATGTATGCAGATTCAAACTGGACTACACCCGTTACTCAATACTTTTTTTCTTAAAAATTAAGAAAAAAAATATAGTTAATTTATTTACAATTAAATAGGTTAATAGAATTTGGATAGGATTTACAATTTTTTAAGGGGCGTGCTAGACGGGCTCTGTTAATAATATTAAAAATAATTGATTGATGAAAGAATGAGGGATCTCTAATTTAGGCGCAAGCTCTACATGATCAGGATAATATTTTTTTTAATTGCTATTGAACAATTTTGATTTAAATACCCAAACTTAAACCAACAATTTGCTACAAGGAAGCGGCAAGCCTTCTTTAAATAAATCGAGGTATAAAATTGAACTATGGGTAGTAGCTAATTTCTCTAGCTTAAGTGAACTTACGGATACGTTTATATTATTTTTCTATTATCTGTAAATGATTTATTTTGAATAATCAGAAGCAATAGAAATATAAAACCTTGTAGAAAAGGAACATTTATTTGAAATCGAAGTGGTGGTTTTGTAACAGAATTTTGTTCAATGAGAAATAAACAACAAGCTACTTTTGAAAGACATAATTCAAGCAGAATATTTTGTATATTGTAAGGAAAGGTAGATATCACACATTTAAACATTTTGTTTACCATTATCCAAGGAACTAATGTAGGTACAGTTAGAGGGAAGAAGCACTCAACACATGGTATACCCTAACTAATTTAGAGCTCTCTTGCTACCTATTGATTCTATTTAATTTGGAAGATGTAAAAGTTTATAATAAAACTCCTTATAAGGGTAAAGATTCAGATGCTACATTAAGCCGATTTGCATGCTTAAATTATTAATTTAAGCATTGGCTGAAAATCTAGGGGAACAAGGAATTGTTATAGGGTACAATTGATTAAAATCAGTTGTTCAGAGTCCACATTTACTATAAATAAGAGAATTTTTTCTTTTTATTCGTAAGTGTATTCCAAAAAATAATAGAAGAGCTTATGAATATTAATTCTTGATTTAACAAGGGAATAAATAAGCGCACACACAAAAAGTTTTTCTTACTAATGTAAGCTTTGCCTGATATGAATTGATTATAATGACTTGCAGGGGTTTTTCAAGTGCGTGGGTTGTTTTTTCTTTTTTTTTGTTGTTTACCTTAAGCTCTGCTATAAAAAATCAGAAGCGGCAGGCAGCACAAGGTTTTGTAAGGGTTTTTCTTTTAAAAATAGTATTATTATAACTCAACACTCAATGAATGACAGGATAAACGGCATAAAATAGTTTAACACTTAAATCCTTGGGTATATCCTTTCAGAAAGCATAGTTTTAGCTATATCTGGCCTTTAAAGATTTTTTAAGTGTTCCCTTATTTCCTTCATTAAAACATATTTCCCAAATTAAATGAGATGCATACTTCTCCAGCAGCTCTTTTTGTTTTGTCAAAGTTGGTTTATTTTACGGTTTAAAAATTATACTCTTTTTCGCATACTTCTAAATTTTTCTCTTGTGTGAATCGACGGAGAATGCCGCTACAAAAAAGATACAGCATATGCTGAACATATTGTTAATTAAAAGTTTTGTTTTAAGAGCGCATTAGCATGCTTGCGCTATGCCGGCACACACTCAAATATCTTAATAGTTTGGTAATAGAAGGTTCAAAAAAATCAATAACATCCGTTGCTATAGGTTAAGACATAATTTTTTGGTGTTTTAGTATTGGGGTTCGAAAACACTCAGGAGATTTAAATTTTGTGCTAGCGAAGCTCCGCCTTATTAGAACTGAGGTGTTCGTAGAAGCTTTCATAATATCAGGTAGAAGTTTTAGGTTCTAACACTTTAAAAATAAATAGAGGTAGTGTCTTATTTAGAGTATAAGAGTTATAAAAAAATTATGAGGGGGGCTCGCCACATCTAAATGAAAATACTGTTGTATACTTCACTTAACGTAAGAACAAAGTAAAATCTAAAATTTATTTTATATAAAGAAGCAACTTGCCTTGCATGCGAGAGCCCGCTGCACAATCAAGGGAAGATATATTATAAAATATGCTTAGCTTGTGCACTATCCACGAGGATTAGCAGCTAAAGCTCGCCTAAAAGTAAATATTAAAGATAGCTAATTCACATTTGGGTCTTAAACATTCAACCGATAACCTTTATTAAATTGAAAGATCGGTATAACTTTCAGCCCGAAGCTTTAATACAATCCTCAAAGAGCTGAGGGGTAAATTCCTTTATCTCCTATGCGGAGCATAGCTGAGGCAAATTTAAAATTAAACCTTTAATAGCCATAGGCTTTTTAACCAGTATAGTGAAAAAAGAAAAAAATTATAAACGATACCCCCTAAAATTGCCGCAGCCGAGAATAAAATGTTGAACACTCTGTTATAATATATTGATGAACGATAAATAATATATTTTTCAAGAGCTATTGCGCCTACATTTTTTCTTTAGCGTGGCCTGGTTTTCACAGTACGCTTAATTTTTCTAGCTTCTTTAGAGGCGGTAGCTTTAAACTTACACCCGATCCTTTATGAAACATGCACAAAAAATTATTAAGATTAAAGTATTAATAACTATTTTTTATTTTTTAGGTAATAAATTAAGTATACCAAATCATGAATTTATACGGGAGTTTTAGATAAATTAATTCTTTATATTAGTGAGCTTTAGGCCCACGGTACGAGCCAAAACTCTTTGGTGTAGGCTGACTCCTGTGTTCAAATTCCAGGTTTTTTACCGTTATTGTTACCTTTTTATAAATTAAAAATATTTAAAAATATATGAATAGTACAATTAAATTATAGATTAAATCACAAATTAAAAGTATTGGATTGCCGTCTTGTTTTAATTATTATAAAAACGCAGGGCTATTGGTAATGGGTAACTGAAAGGGTTGTTCTTTTATAGGGATTAGTTAAAAACCAAGAATCCCCTATTGTCAAGATGCGATGTTTTAAAGCATTTGTGTTTGTCTTTTGCAAGAGATCAAGATTGGCTTTTAAAAAATTAAATTCTTTTTTAAATGTACGGTTTATATAATACTAATGATGTTTTATCAACTATAAATCCAATAACGAACGATATATTTAAGGGTTGGTTGGTAGGTGTAAACATAACATGCAACGTTTAGTTATCCTTTAATGAGAAAAAACCAAAAATCATTTGTCTTGTGCTTCTACTCGCTGCCGGGCTAAGTGGCAGGCTGGCGAAGCAGCCCGTAGCAATTTTTTTTCTTGCGGTATCCCCCGTAGAGGGTAAAACAACAACCATGAAAGCTCTAAAATTAAAATTCTCGACTTTAAGCTTTGCCTTAGTTGGCTGCCCAAAAACCTTTCTTTAAATGAAGGGCTTTTAACCTAATAAATTACTTTTCCTTGTTTATCTACCGGTTAAAAGACCCAAATTTTACCTATAAAGTCATAGACATAAAAGATTCAGTTCTGCCTCGGCGGTTTTTTCAGCTTGACCCTTCACACAACAGGAGTACTGGATCAGAAAGGTAAGTTTTGCTTTTTTGTAGAATACATAGGGACAAAGGCAAATAAAAAATAGTGTAGGATAACATTCAAGAGAATCAAGCCTTGCTTTAACGGGTTTTATTCAACCTTACTTTTGTATATGTGGTTTGGGGCTAGGGCTTTTATTCATGTTTAAAACAAGAATAAATGCAAGCAGTATTAATAATTACAGATTTTAATATAAGAAGGGATATGCCTTTTTTTGTTCGCACAGCAAGCTGACGCTGCATATAAAATAAAAATAGTAAAGAGTCGTGTATTATTAAACCTAATTTATATTGTCCTTCAGCGAAGCCGGTCAATATAAAAATACTTTCATTTTTTTCTATGTTTATGATCTATTTCAAGTAAAACCAGGCCTAATTTTCAGGTTTTGCGTAGTTTGAAAAGGAAACCTCTGATCCTTCCGTGGGTAATAACTGAGGTTCGATTCTCCTTTCTCAGGCCTTCAACCCTTGACTGGTTAGGTGATTAATAGTATATTTTAGGAGCGCTTTACCAAAGACCTACCTCTTCACACATAAGCTGATCGGAATTGAATACATGACAATAAAATATAACTATTTTCATTTAGATGCTTAAGACAGTTAAAATTAAGATAGCTGTTAACGTCTAATTGAATGGTTTGTTCTGTCTTTTAGGCAGCACGTCCTGCAAGCTGTCTAGTTGATTATGAACCTTATCCGATTTATTATTCCACACGACCAACTTACAACGGGCTTGAACTATTCTTTTTAGAACTATGATAATAATACTATCTTGATCATACTTTGCTTTCTATACGCGCCGGTAATCTAAAAGGTGATGATTATCTATTTTTTATTAGAAAGAAATGCCTATAATTGTTTTTATTTATTGTATTCTTAAATGATTATATCCTTTTTTAGCTGTAATATTACTAAAAAGGTGTAGGGGATACAATGGGGGTTTATTATTATGTTACAAACCATTTACACAATATTTCACTAATATTTATCATTTTTTTAATAAGTATAAAATTATTTGACGTTTTAACTAGTGTTTACCGCGTACAAGGTTGTATATCTGAATATTCATCTCCTAAAAAACTTCTTATTTTACAATTGTTTTAAATATAATAAATAACAAAAATAATATATTAAAATGGAGCAACATCTGAAGAAAAAATAGAATCCCTTTAAAATTTTTATTTGAATAAGGATCAATATTATGAGTCTACTAATAATTTAGGTTTCTTAATATTTTCTTAGCTATACAATTGCAAAGTTATTGGGATGTAATTATATAAGTAACTATATAATACGAAATTTCAGAATTATAACTCATGGGTTTTAAGAATACGTTTTTATGTGGGTGGATTAAGGTTCTTTGATCATCGTGCGCGTATTGGTGGGCTAATTATTATTATGAAAGTCTAAACGAACTTTAGTTCATTATCCATACAATAACCCACGGTCAGTCAGCAGTTAAGGGATGGAAGGGGAAAGCCCCGACAAAGCTTTTTAACTTACGCATCTCTGCTTCAAAAGGTTGGAAGGGATAAATCTGATATAGTCCCTAGTTGACCCATCCGACCATGCCGTCGTATGAAAGTATAACTAAACTGCCTGAACCCTATTCTTACCTAGGTTCTCTCCCCAATCGAGGGCATATCATAGATCAAAAAGGAATTGTGCTTTGTTATGCATTTGGGCGATAGAAGAATCGTACAATGATCAACAAGCAACCGGGTACAATAAGTTAACATATAACGTACCGGTGGGAGACCTAAGGACGGATTAAAGAAAAAATAATAATGTGGGAGTACGGGGCATTAACCTTACTATCCTAAGGGACGAACATGCACAGAGGATTCATTAGAACCTCTATGGAAGGACTCCGAATTTACGCGGTTCTGTAGCTACAACCACTACTCCAGCCTTGAAAGTCCAGTTACAAGTTTCAACTAGAGATTTTTGGAAACTACCAGAAGATTATGGAACTTTGTGAAAATAACACATGTTTTGTTGTGAAAGATAAAATTACAGGGATTATTAGCTATGAAAAGAATTATATTACGCAGCTTATCAAAATTCAAAGAGGTTAAGCCAAGGCAACAAATGACTCCTCGGGTATAATACGCTCACTACGTTGGGCAGGATGGTCAGAATGACAAGTTATGTGAAATATTTATCAAATGCTGGAAAGATGGATAACTCTTCCCATTCCACCCCGGAAGAAGAAATATATATCACCAAAACCAAACGGGGTCAACGACCATTACTATTAGGCCCCCTCCTGAGACAACACTGTAGCAGGGAAATGTATAAAGAATGACTAATAGAAGGCTAATCTGTTGCCACAAACCGTCTTCAACGCAGAAGCAGTCATGGGTTTGACCATAACAAAGCTGCATCACCGCATTAAATATGGTTAGACAGAAAATTCGTTTATGGCCAAAAATGATTTAACAGGAGTACATTACTAAATGTTTTAGCACCGAATAGATCATAACAAACTGAGGAAGATTTGACAAGAATTAAAAGAACCCAGAATTTATTCGGATTAATTCGTAGGGGCGTGAAGCCGGGGTTACTTGAATTCCAACCTTTACCTCACTCCGTGTAGCAGGGAACACATCAAGGTTCAATAATAAGGCCATTAATTAGCAAACTATTCTTTATCGATAAACTCGACGGGTTTTTATCGTGGAGTCTAAAAGAAGATTTCGGACGTGGGATCAAAGCCTGCCATAAACGCAATCCCTATAATTGAATTGTCCCCGTATAAAGAAAGAGCAAAACTCTAGGGGAGAAATTAAAATTTACATTAAAGTTTGTACGACTATCTCCGTCTAAGCAATAGATATCTGACCCTGAATTTAGAAAGGATTGGAAATACCCATAATACTGCAAGTTGACTGAATTCATAGGTTTAGAGAGGATCAAAAAAAGGACTGGTGTTAAATCTTAGTTCAAAGGATTAACAGAGTGTTCTTGAAGGACGAGTTAGGGTTAGGTCTCTCCGATGCCTAAAAACAAGAATACACCATCGCTCAAAACCACTAAGAACAACGCGAATTCCTATTCGATGTAGAGTCAAAAGAACGAATTCATGAGACTTACTCTAAAGCAAGAAATGTTGAGCAGAATATAAACAAATAATGATGACCCCTTTCTGGCCACCCGATAGACAAGGACACAAAAAAGAATTGATTAAGCCGAATGTTTCTAAAAAAGTTAACCATACCCAAATTTATTCTTATGCTAAAGTAATAATTAAATATGCTATAATCTACTCTACAATTCACGGCTATGAGGATATAAAACACATTCTATGTTCTCCGCAGGATATGTTTCTAAAGCATCTATCACAAAACAAGTACACCCATTAACTTGAAAAATCTTCGTGCAAACTTCCTTACAGCGAAATAACAAAGCTGGGCAATCACAACTCTGAACAAATTGCTAGACTTCTAGGGGTAAAAACTTAAAGGCAAAGGATAAGATGGGTTACGTAAAAACTGGTATCTAGAATAAACAACCTGCGTCTTTCAATAATAAAAGGGATGATAATATTTAAAATTCCAATGCCCCGACAGTATATTCCAAACTTCTCGTGGAAGTATTACTTTGGTTCTATGTGTATCGCTAACGAGTGGAGTGCATTCACGTTTCCTATGATGAAAGGACCTTAATCCTAAAAGCTAAACGAAGTAGTAAAAATTATGGCTCGACAAAGAATGTAACAAATACCATATGTAGAGAGTGCCACATAGGAAATCATATCAGTCATCAAAAACATCTTCAACGACACGAATAAAAAAAATTTAACGGGCCAAATCCTGGGAGACCTAGATGAGGAACCCCATCGACGTAACGGGTTCGGGAAAGGGGGGAGGTGGATTCGGTAATAGAGTTACCCCCTATTTACCAATTTCAATTTCTTTTTAGGGGACAGGTTTATTATATGCCCAATTTCAGGAAGAAAACTAAGTCAGATAATTTTATATTACTTATAACTAGTATACGTGATATTAAGCTCTACAGATATTATGATATAAACCTTTACTACAAAATATCTCTTTATTAGTTCCTATTCCACTATATATTTTTAAATTTAAAAGGTTAAGTGCACGCACCGATTTTCATTTTTGATCCCTAAAAACAAGGACTTGGAAAATCCTATCACAAACGTTGGAGTAAATATCAACAGATTTCTGGGAAAACCCCCTTAAAGTGTTCTGTACTAAGCCATATACGAAAATATATTGAGTGGGCTGAGCTACATTACCTCATGGTGATAGAATGAGCCAGAAGAATGAGTAAAAACGTAAAGGAGCAATCGCGGATCTAGTCAGTAATACTCCATTCGACCAAGAGTAAATTATTTGAAAAGCAGCAACAAGTAATGGTAGTTGATGTGGTATTAATTACCGCCGTTTAAGCATTACTCCTACGGGCTTTCGGAAAGAAGTATTCAAGTTATAAAGTCCCTTTCTAACAAAAAATTAGTCCAAGACACTTTATTTCTATGTGTCTAACTTAGACACCAAGCAACTACCTTTAGACCCCTGAATGTTTATTATCCAGGATTCTCTGATAGCAGAGAGGATGCTTTTTCTTTGTTTTAATCTCTTAAAGTCACCAAAAAACCTAGTCAAGGTTGACAGTTCGACGTTAAAATTCTCTAATTTTTAACTTTTCATGCTAAGAGACCCTCGATATTCTGGACAACTTATTAAGCCTTTTTGGGAAAGGGAAGAAAGTAAAGATAGAAAAATGTTGATGTGCATTTTAAAAAATGGTATTCTTTAGATCAATTATTACAAATAATACCTCATTTTGATGAAATGTTATCTCAAAAAACTCAGAGAATATTCCGATTATTTATTAATTTAAAAATGTGCCCTTTATGATGCAAATCGAGGGGAACTATTTAAGAGTCTGAAGGGTATTGGCAAAAAAAATAACTTCATAGTAGAAGCTCTTTTAATAAACGATTTAACTGCTTTACACGATTAGGAGGATTTTCCTGATAACTG
Source organism: Ophiocordyceps xuefengensis (assembly GCA_020975735.1). Lineage (NCBI taxonomy): Eukaryota > Fungi > Ascomycota > Sordariomycetes > Hypocreales > Ophiocordycipitaceae > Ophiocordyceps > Ophiocordyceps xuefengensis. The sequence goes on from JACYFI010000119.1 coordinate 10,439, forward strand.
GTTGCTTTTAGCAAGACCATTTTACCACGTAGTTTCAACTAGGCCCTCAATGGGTAGCATTGATTTTTACACAACGTCGGTGATCGTTTGTGTTTTAAAAATAGACTAGGAATTAAATTACTAAAAGAACAGGAAGTCGTGTAAGTATTCGTTTTTATAGTAACTCAACAATATTAGAGATGGAATTACTTATTCGGAAGTAGTGTTTAGTAGATTATCTTTTCGGATGTGGTCAGAACTTATTCGTATAAAGATTCATACTGAGTTTACAGAGTCAATCATTAAAAATACATATATGAAAAGATTTTACCTTTTTTTCAATGAATATGCCCCTGTTCTTTGAGTAAATCGTAAGGATTTTGAGAAGGATTGAGCTTACGTATGCAAAAAAATGGTACAAACAAAAATGGCATTTTAACTAACCAAGGTTTTTCGATTCAGATTCGTCAAATAAGAACAGGAATTGAAACAAGTAGGATACTAATATATACTACGTTCTTGAGAGTAATAGTGATGTATAAAAGATTGTTATTTTCTTTAATTTTGGGACCCATAAATTTAACCGACCTCATTTATGACGGTTTATTGTGCTAATACCTACATAGTTACAACATTTTGTAGCTTTTAAAATACTAAAAATATTTCGAACAATTTATTTATTGGCGCAATTAGTTTAATTAATACCAGGCGTCCACGGTCTCATAGCAATGAAATTGAGTTTAACTTTCATAATTATTATTGAAGGGTTCTGTTTTATTGCCCGTGCTTTATTAATAGGACAGTAAGTAGGTTTAACTCAATTAGAATAAAAGAATTATTGCTTTAGTACCAAATAAATCATGTAGGATTTTATATTTTACTTTAAGGTTAATCTATGTTTGAGTTAACTCAAGCAGTTTTATATTTGATTTAACCCACAATCTATAAATTAGTAATTTAAAATGCCATTTTTCTACTAAGTTAGAATTAGGTTTGCTTTTACTTTGGCTATCGAGATGCAAACTAGGAACATGGGAAGCAAATTAATGGATAAACCTAAAATTTCTATATACAATCAGATAAAGTCAATTATAAAAGGTTCATTTTTTATTTTATCCTGTCTTTAGCTTTAGTTTAGCTATTTACTAATTTTTTCATTTGTAGGTGTACCTCTTTAATAAGATTCCTTTTGGTAACAAATGGTATTAGTGCGAGCTATGAGATAAAGGTTTTAAAAGTATTTCTTATCTTTAATCGCTATACTTAAAATATGGTGTTATAGGTGTCTGTGTACTATTCAAGTAATAGTAATAAGATAATAGTGTTCAGCTACCGGCATAAAAAATAAATTTATTTAGGAAAATTTAGTATTTAAAAAGGTGCGGTACTAAAATAAGAGTAATGTTAGCTCGGGGCATTTTTGAATAAACCAAATTTCTCTGTACCACGGTCACGCACTAAAAATTTAATTTAAATTTAATAATATAGCTATATCAAGTCCCTTATATCTTTGTCATATCATGGGTAAAATCTACAAATCCTATTTATTTAATTTTATTAATAAAGGAATGCTAAAGCATGGTACCATATTTGGTACAAAATTCTTTTTTAAAATGGTTTAAAAATGGGATAGTATGTCTTCATTATGTTTATTGTTGTGTCAAATTAACTTAACAATTAATTTTTAGCTCCTAATTTTTTGATTACACCGACAAATAACACCTTACCAAGAATAATACACTATATTGGGAGTGTGGATTTCATAGTTATTTTAGTCTGAACATAGAACTCATTTGGTGTAAAATCCCTTGCATTTTGCTTTTTTGGTATATCTTTCAATTGATTTAGAAATGTCTGGAATTTATCCTTTTGGTCCCTTAGTGGCTATGGAAATGGGGGATATTGGTTAATACAGTTACTTATTAATTTACATGGTATTTACGTGCAGGAATTTGGTATTTGAATTTAGGTAAAAAATGCAGTTAAAAATAGATAGTAGACAAATCTTTTAATTTAATTTTATAAATCAAAGTTAAATTAGTTTAAATATCTTATACGAGAGAAGCGTTAAAACTAAATGCTTTTCTTTCCACACAAATAAATGTAAGCATGACTACCAAGGCCGACTTTATTTTTTTCT
>JACYFI010000120.1:0-11969 GCA_020975735.1 Ophiocordyceps xuefengensis
CTTGACAGGTGAATCTAGATGATTAGGGTCATCATGTCGTACTAAACTTTTGTGAATGTCATGGATTATATAAACCCCACTTTGTGTAATTGTATTTATCAAATCAGCTTCCAAAGATAACCACCCCTGTCTTGAATTATTTTCTCCTCTATAACAAAATTTAGATAATGAGGCAGCCCACAAAACAAGTACCAAACAACCAGAAAGGGTTATTCACAGATTGTCCAATGTTCATAATGGGACATAAACTAAATATATTAATAAAACATAGAGGTAGGCTAATAGTAGATAAAAATATAGAAGCGAAAGATTAGAGTATGTTGCTTGTCAATTAATTCCTTTTTTTAGCATTAAACTTTATTGTTGATTTTACAAAAGGTATTATATTTTTTAATGTTGCTCCTGTGTAACAAGGAAGAATAGTTTCCTCGTTATTAGGTATTTTAATAATAACTTATACCTAGAGATATCTAACAGTTATATGTAAATTAAGGCGAGATTAAGACTATAAAAGCATATTAGTGAACAGAATAATGTAATACGTCTAATATCAAAACCAGGATTATATACCCTAATATACCTGTCAAAAAAGTACAATCCCGATAATATTCAGAATTCCTTCTTTTATTTACATCAGATTATACATTTGTTCTAGGAAATCTAGTACAATGAACCACGAAACGCTATACGATTATAACTATTATAAATGGATTAGCTGCTGATAAACAATAGATTACCAAGCAACGAATCCCCATTAAGGAATAATCTTTCAGTAAATACCTGATAAGATAAGAACTCCCCTTTATGAAATTGAAAGTAAAAGGGTGACAACAAATTACGCAAACAATAAGGATAAAAAAACAATAAGGACAATATAGGCCCTTAATTGTGAGCTAAAACCTTGTTAGAAGTAGTAAGATCTAGTCCCAGTTCTATCGTATAAAACCCCCCTGCCGCAAACAAAAAAGAACCACTTTGATACGAAATCCGTGTGCGTAATCCTTAATAAATTAGATGACCTTCTGAGACCTTGAATAGTGTTCTTAAATGCACGTCATAATAGAATACCTGAAGCCATAGCCCACTGAGAATATTTGCAATTTGACCTCTTTAATATCTGTCTAGTTCGCTAATAGTTACTAAAACTAGCATAAAGAACGCAGTTTATGGTCCCTATAACATAAATTAATAAAGTAAATCCAAGTACTTTTAAGGTAGTATAGGTAAAATTAGTATGAAATATACCATATAGACTTAACTAAGGAATATCCCGGCTAAAACATACATACCTCCCAAGGGTGACTCCACGTGGCCTTTTGTAGTCAAATTATTCAACCCCATGAAACCGGTGTTTTTCCAGCAAACGCTATTAAATATCCCCTAAAAAAAAAAAATTTTGTTTTATGATCCCTAAATATTAATTTATATTAAAGTATCAAATCAGGACTACCCATAGTAGATTGATATATTTATATAGGATAAGCTAATGAAGATAATTGAGGCCTCCATAATTGGTATATAAAATAAATATGTACCTAGACTTATTTTATTATCAGACCAAAAACCCTAACTATAATAAATAAAGGAGGTACAGATTTTTTTCAAAAGGAATATATAGAAATAACTATATATCTAGATGTCATAAATACGGCTAATAATAACCCGTTTCTAACAATAGCATTAAAGTTACTAATTAAGTCTTTCTTTATTTTCTGTTACTCGAGAATTCTCAATTTGATAAGTACACGCTACAGGTAATTATTATTGTAGTTAAATTAACAGTAAAGTATCCGTTATACATCTAGAACCCTAAATCAAGATCAATAGTGGAATTATTAGAATTTCTTGTACAATATTGAAATTGATCGTACTATTTCATGAATAGCGTATTGAAAATTAATTGAAAATAATAGTCAAGTTTATAACACTATTTATAAATATAACTGGTATTTTGGTAGGTGGAGGTGACGTAAAACTTAAATTTATTTTCCATAGTAGGAGTTATACTAGATATTATAATTGGCACCTTATGACCAGGTAACAGTTTTATTAAAAAAGATAAATGAACATTGTACAAAAATATATTCATCTTGAACTCTTAGATCTTTGAGCTTTAGCCCTACTGCTAAAGCTAGACCCAATGGGACATGCATTTCATGGTGAAATCCTTGCAATCGGATTTTTTTCTGTGCTTGCGTTTCGGCGTTCGCGAGAAGCCAAGCATCAGCGGCTGCTTGCGCACAAAATAGGGCGGCTCAAGATTATGTCGAAAAAAATAATTTTTCTGCTAAGCCTTTCAAGCCTACAAAATAAACATGAAGCACTCTCAACCCTTATTAATGCCTAGTTCCGTCTTGTTCACGCCCACAGGGGTAGGGCAGTGCTGGCCCGAGGTATAAGGATACGCTTATTTTATTTAAGAGCAGAGCAACAGCACCTAAACTCCCCTAATAATTATCTTAAATGATATAGGTGGATATTCTTACCACTGGTAAATTATTAGTGTTAATTTTTAGTGAACGGTGGCTGCTAGCGGGGTTCATAAAATTTGCTAATTGCTTAGCATAACTAAAAGAGCCGCCCTCTATAGAATAGCAAGTCATATTATAATTTTTATTGTCATTCATTACTCATACTTTCCGGATATATCTATTTAATTAGATCTATAATTAAAATAAATTTATATTTATAAAATCTACCCCTAACATATATAATAAATGAAGGTATTATAATTATAAATGCAATGAAATATAGGCAGTAAGACAGTCAACCGAAAGGACATCTACTGGCTCAATTCTTAATCTAGGTAAAAAAGAGGCCCGCAACAAATAAATAAAAAAACCATATTTTGACGCCTCTTTTACCTAGAAGTGTTAAACTAGACAAACCCTTTACATTCAGAACTGTTAAAAATTTGTCTTGTTTATTAAATATATTCTGTAGATGTTAGGTTTTCTATCCCTATGTCAAATAAAATAAGCCTTATAGAAAACTTTAAATGAATAAAATAATATAAATAAAATCGATTTGTATTAATAACCACCTGAGGAATAAAATACCTTATAAATAACCATTAAATACAATACTAGCGTATTCGGCCTAAAAAGGAAGAAAACGAATACAACAGCCGCGTGTTCGGATCAAATAAATCCGCTAACAATTCAGATTCCGTGGTGTGATTCCTTATTTTTTTTAGTTCTTATATGTGGCAAAGCGATTTGTGTTACGAACAGTGGCATGCTTACATACCACCACTAAATATCTAGTTTAAAATAGTAACAATTCTTTTATATAAGCTTATAAATTAACGAGGCTTGCGCCATCAACTGTTAACCCTTGATTTGTTATTTCAAATGTTTAGCTAACTCTACCATTGTTTTTTAATATCGTTATAATTAAGTAGCCATCTAGGTTAATTATATTTACTACACCCTAAAAGGGTATTTATTCTTTGCTTACCTCATCTTAGCCCTTGGCGTCGAATATCGGTCGCCCTTGTAAATAGGGATTGAACTAACCGGGGTTTACCAAGTCTTTAATTTATTCATTAGATGTTTATAAACCCCTAAATATGGAGCATAGTCTAAAGTTATTATAAAAGTAATCTAAAATTTCATTTCAGATATATAATTAGTTTCTGCTCAGTTTAAATATAGGGTGGCTAAATCCTTTTTCCTTGGATATGTAAAATACCTTGTATATATAACTTAACCTATCTAAACCATCTTTATAAAGCTTTTGTGGTGGCTGCTGCGTGCTAGCAGACATTAGAATTATTTTATTTATTATTTCTAAGCGCTATTTAAGGTTTATATAAAAAGGTCTTCGTACTGTCAAATCTACTAGTTTACTGTTCACTCAGATTTGATAAAATAATAAAATACCTCCTCTACCTTTTCTAAAGACCTTGGTGTGATTTTATGAACTCTTTCATCGAAATCTCAGACTAAAATCCACCTTTGAGGCTTGAAAATATTATAGGAACAAGGTTCGAGAGGGGATGTATTAAAATAATCCTACAAGATAGGTAAATTGAGTACTTCCCGGCGTAAAAGTGTAAACTCTATTTCCCAATTTACAAGCGTTATAGAGAGGGAGTTATTATCACATATTACTTAAATGAATAAGAAAAAATCGAATATTACTCCTAGCTTAGGTAGGTTTAATCTATATATTATATTTTTATAAATAAATAATTTTTAAGAGCCCTGCGGCTCCCTACAATAACCTTTTAGATATTCCCTAAATGCTTATGTAAATTAATGCATTATTGTGCTGTTATTCCCTAGACAAGCTTACTCGCTAACCCGGAAAAAAAAGTGCAATAAATTCTTCAATTACAATTATCAATTAAATGGGTCGTTAAGATAAAAAATCTGTGCACACCTATGTATTTCTTTTTGCCAATTAAGTAATTTTACATAAATACCATCCTTTGCCTTTTAATAATTCTCTTATTATGAACCTTACAGGTTTCATATAATTTTTTTAATATTACAATGGCATAACGCTTAATTCCGGGTTATATTATATTAAAGGGCTCAATGGCTGCTGATTTTCTAAATGAATAAAACCTGCTTAGTATAGGTGTATTTTTTTATTGTGTTTGTTTTTTTGCGGGCTCCTTCGTCAGCAAACAGCAAGGAAAAAAAAATTAGTAGTTAGCGCGAAGGTTACCAACACAATATTTATCAGTCTATATAGGCCTCCGGCTCGTTGAATCATAAAGATAGGCTGTCAAGATAGATATTATTGGATTCGGTATTAATACTTATACTCTACATATAAGTCCGGGACTATACTTGGTTTAATATGATAAATTTAAAACGAATCACCTATAGTGCCTCTTGAAGATTAACTTTTAAAGTTACTGCCCTGCTTATTTCTTTAATAAGACATTCCAGCAATTGTTGGATCTTGTATGAGCCAAATCAATCTAAATGCCTCACTAAATCGAAGGGAGCCTGGTATTTCTGCTACACGATACTCCCAATAAAAGATATTATTAGTATACAATATAAAAGGTAAGGCTAATCATAGTATTCTTTGAACTGGTACTTTATATTTAAATTTAAACTATTTGTTATCAATATATTATTAATTAATAACCCTTGAACTTAAAACTAATATCCATGCTAAATTAATTGGGGTGGTACCCGTTTTACAAGACCCAAGAAAGCAGTATTTAACTATTACACTTCATCCCGCTATAAATTATACCATAAGGTAGACTAAAAGATAAAAGCGTTGGCATAAATAGAACCTAATTCCATATCACCTAAAGGAATAATCCCTAGGCCCCCATTGCTATAACACGGTAACCTAATAAAGCGAATAATTTAAGTGTTACTACTGGACCTAAAAAAAGTAAAATCTAAATTTAGGCTATGGGCTGTAGGTGCAACATACCTTTTAAAATTAATTTAAAGCATCTGCGGATGCCTGTAATAAAACCCTTAAACGAATTCTTTCCCTTCTTTATCCATTATGGTAAAGCTTACTACTCGCAGCGACAAACACAGGGAAGAAGTTTCTAGAACTTATCCCCTAAAATAGGTTGAATATTAATTACCAACTATCCCAGTTAGACAGGTATAACATTTATACCCTTCCGTACTTTTTTCACAGTAGGGTCTGAAACTATATCTTAAGCATTAAACCAGGGTGGCTTAGCCGAAGCTTACCCTTCTTAACAACCCATCACCATTTAAGTGGAAATGAACTGCCATACCCTACGTAGGCACTGGCTGGCGGATGCCTTATTCCTTCATGCATCATAATTTGATTTTACTTTACCTCGATCCAATTACCTAGCCAATGTATTAATTACCTTGACACATTTTAGTTAAAAAATACGCTTTAAGGGGTTCTCCGCAATTTGAATGATGAGTTTTAGCAAATAGTTCCTGTCTAGCTAAGCGAGTAAAGTATCTTACACCTTTAGTTAAAAACTTCCTTATTGCGTGCTGAAAAAATCTAAACATTTATACTCTTTCTTTATAGGGTAAAATGCGTGCCCCTAAATATTTACTAATGTCTATATTACTTTATTTTATAAATCTTTAGGTGCTTTTTATATAAGCACTGATAGGGTTTTTAATAGTTAGTAGTACTTATTTATATATTACTTCTTTTTATATAAGACAATTAATTTACTGCTGTTCTTCGCCGGGCATATTAAATAAGATGTGTTCTTTTCCTTGCGCACGCAAGCTCGTTTGGGTTGATTCATGGCTAATATTGAATATAAGATTCTCACCTTTTATATTTAGCAGCCAAATCCAAGTTATTTAATTTCAAGATAGTATCTACATTAATATTGGTTTAGCAAACTTTTGGTTTTGTCTAACTAGTAAATCGGTACTGTAAAGTAACTAAAGTTTGAAGCATTATAAGTTCATACTCTCAATACTTAAATTTTTTAATGATTATTTCCGTTTAATTTCTATTTCTAAAGTCTAATTCAAACTAAATATATAATTACCTTTAATACTCCTTAATTCATTATCTAGGTTGATTTAGGTTTAATAATTTCTGGTGTTATTTAAGAGATTTAGCTCTTGTACCTTTAGATTTTATATATCTTTTAACTATAGTACCATATCTTATATTTTTATAAATATTAATACTTTTTAGGCTATCGTTACGTCTATTCTAACCCTAGCATCGCTTACTAGTTTTTCTAAAGTTCATTAGAGATTCTTCTTATTAGTTTAGAAAACAAGTAATTTTTATAAGGAGTGCAAGCTCCTATTTCTATAAGAAGTAAGCAGTTAAAGTTTCTCTAAGCGTAGACCGTAAGTAAATTAGGAAACTCTTAAATACTACTTGGTGTCATACAATTAAGTACCTTAGTTGGGTCCCATTAACTATTCGCGGAGGATAAATATTAATACCTTTAGAGGCACGTAAACAATTGATTCTATTGTCTAGTTAAGTATTTCTTTACCAACTAATCATAAAATTTGATAGATTTGCATTTTAGATTTACTTTTAAATAATGTATGAATAAGGGTAAAGTATTTTTGCTGCAGAGGTAAGAATTTTATCTTTCTTTTCTGCCATACTTAGATTGCAAATTCTAACACAGAAAATCGAATTTTCTAAACCGATAGTTTTGTACCTTTTTTTTGTTGTAAAAAAAACTAAACACAGAATCTATCATTCAAATTAACATTAGATGGCTTATTAAAATCTCGAGGTTTCTGGCGACCCGGTAAGGCACTGGAATCTTTAGCCCAAACCTTTTCTTGCTTCTGATCCGTATCAAAGAAGATTAAGGTTATTTTTTTAAAGGTAAACATATTATATACATTTTTACCTCCCCCTTTTGAAACCCTTAAATATGTATTAAGGAGCAGTTAAAATAAAAAATTTACATTACATTTATGTACACTTTACTTTAAAAGGATAGCTGCGCACAAGAAGGGCCTTTTAATATAAAGCTTAAATAGCTTTATTATTTATACTAGAGCTATGATAAAATATTAAAAAAGTACCTATTATTTTGACCACCATTCCATTAGGACCTATCTTCTTCTGCATACTAGCCAAGTTTTTCTTTTCAGCTACGTTACATATGCTAACTTACACAGGTTTAAAGCAGGCAACATAAACTAAATTTTTCAAATAAATTGTAATAATAGTTGTAGCTAAAGATTCATTTTTGTGTCGTTGGGAAGCAAAGGTTATTTTTTTATATAAGGGATCGAATACATTCGCTAATTAAAAATAAATAAGGAGGCCGCACCTTTCTGATGTGAGGGGCTCCATCAACAAAAAATATACTTCTTGCATTCTTTCATTGCATCATGTAGCCATAAAAAACAGAGATAAAAGTACATTGTGTAGCTATTATCTATTAGCTTAGGTTGGTATATTAAACATTTAAGATATATTTTAGACGGCAAGGTTGGCATAACTTCTTTGTGGAATAGGGTATGTTCAGCCCCGCAAAAAAAATAGCCTCAATCATTTTAAAAAGTAATAGACTATCTATTATTAGTAGCGCAGCCCTTGCTCTCGCAAATACTAAAAATCTAGGGATACGCAAGCTAGCGCTATAGGCAAAAGCATCAATTCCTAGCTCTTGCTAACATAGCAAAGGGGCCCGCTAGCCTCATCTCAGAATAAACTCAGAGCATCCGTAATATTAGGAAAGTATTTAACTCCTGCCATTGAGCTAATAGCTTAAAAATTCTTTTATCTAAACTACGGAATATGTCTTATCCTGCTATTCATTCTCAGAGCAGATATAAAATCAATTTAAGTAAAAGCTTGCTAGACTTGCGTATTTGTTGTTCATAAACAGGACGATATACAAGCTAATGTCTAATTATTTTACTTTGTAAAAGGTATAAGTACTAATGCGTGAGGTTTAGTGGGCTTTGTTAAATCCTGATTTCAACTCTGTAACATCTGTTAAGTTAGCTTGGTAGGTATTATCTGTGATAGAACCCTGGTGTAATCAAGGATTTCCTACTAGCTTACCTTTACCTTCCTACTACGATTTGTTTGGTAAAACAAATGTATAAGAATAATCAAGCGGCCACTACACTCAGTAGATCCTACACTACAATTAAATTCATCCTGAGAATGCATCAGGATAGCTCCCTTCTTCTAGCATCCCCTTGAGCATTTCTATATCTTAGTTATCTAAATAACCGATCTGTGCATGTTTTCACTGCAGAGATATGATAAAAGGGGTAGGTAACCCTTTCGTTTTCTTTACAATTTAGAAATAAAGTATTTATCTTTCATAAGTTTACTATGTTCTAGTATATTTTTTAATAGTTTTATAGCGTCTAATGTAATCATTACATAATCGCTACACTCCTCAGCGACTTTCTTAATTTAACTGCCTATTCACTTATTGTGAAAACATAACCCCTTTTTTTTTAATTAGCTAAGATTTATTCAGACTTAGTTTACTGGTACCATAGGATATTCAAACCTCTTCTCCTTCTTTTTTCAATTGTGCAATAAAATTCAACTTAAGGGATTTTCCTTATTAAAACATGGATTGAATGCCTGTTTCTTAGATAATATTTTCTTAAATTAGCAGGACTTTGTGCGAAAAAATTTTTTTAATTCCTGCTCGCGCAGCTTATTTCATAAATAAAAAATCAGAAAATAGAACTAAGTTTACTTGTTATTTACAACTTAAAGGGTTTACTTTTACGGAATTTCAGTTACAAGTCTTTTAGACTCTTTTGAGTTCTTTAAATCCATAACAGATTCCTGCCAGCCGGTTTAATTTATAACAGGTTTAATTAAATTAATAATATTGGTTGTTCTTTTACAGATAATTATCTGCTTAATATGTGACCTCTTATTACATAACCATATAAAATAATGAGCTTGCTGAGTCCTAACAAAGAAAAATATTGAAGCTTCGCTCCATACTTTCAAATAAATTTAATAGATAACCTACTTATTCGGCTACAACAAAAAGAAATTCATTAGGGGGCCTATTTAGAAAATCTATCCCGTTACCTACGTATTTATCGGTTAACCGCCTATTATTTTTAAGATATATAGCCACCCTATTTTGTATACGAGGCTTCGCTCATAAATAGTTTCCTTTATAAAAGGATTGGTAATAAGAGATGGTTTTCAAATTAAACTAAGTCCAATTATGACTGAACAAAATTGGTGTTAAGTTACAGTAAATTTAAATTATTTTATTTACCTTTTTTTTTGCATATTTTCTAGCTATGCCCTTACAAGGCATGAAAAATTAAAGCTAAAACAATCTCATCATATTTGGATCTTGTCCGGCAGTTCCCACAAAGTATATTAAGTTATTGTAGTAAATGGGTTGATAAGCCCAGGATATTTTGTTAGATATCACGTGCGCGAGGGTATCCACTCTTTATGAGCAACTCATAAACGTCAAATATTATTATAATTTTAAAGGCTATAAGCGAAAATAGGAGGTGAATAGAGGAACAAGATGATTAACGATATCACATTGTATTAGACTAATTATTCTTATAACTTTAAGTTACACAGTTTAATAGTTTCTGAGGATTTCCTATTAAAAAATATGAGATTGTGCCCATATTATTGGTACCGTATTCCCGCTAATTGTCTTATTTATACTGCCTATTTAAATAGGTTCTAGATAAGGGTTTGTTAAATTTTTCAATCACTATGGAAAAAAGTGCCTACTGGGACCCTAAAAAGGTTGAGGGAAGAAAATGTAAGATTAACAAACCCCTAAAATAAAAGGTCAAATTGTGTCTTACTAAGATAAGATCATTATTCTAGACCTAACCTTTTTAGGATTCGAAATATCTACCCTGCAACTTGCCAAATACGGTCCATTACTTAAAGACGGTATGGAAATGCAAAAGTATAATTAATGTACCGTTTATATTTATACTAATGTCATCAAAATGTAATCTTTTTGGGTTGGCTATCCAGACTGTTAGGTTCAAACATATAAGAGCCCCTAAAAAGGGTGCTAAGAGAGGATATGGCTGGCAAGGCTTCTATAATTCTCTACAAATTTTCTGTAACTCCCCTTGGTTATGTTGTCGTAATGAAGAGGGTAACCACACCGTAAAATTGTATAAGTGGTGTTCTAATACCTTTTATTGGATCTTTATTCTACGTAATTAGAATTTAATTTATTATTTCCAGGTTTATATATAATGGTTTGCTCTAGATTCTATAATCTACGTTTTATTCAATAGCAATGTAATATCTTACACCTAACCAACAGCAGAATTAAGTTATTTTATTAAACTTGTTAAATTAATTATTAGTTTTAACAATGAACAATCATCTTAGATCTTAACCTCTAGCACAAAACATACTTCCAACACCATCTCTATTTGTATAATGAAATCTTAAGGTATTTGCTATGACCTTTAAGGTAGAAAAACATGTAAGGATATCTGAAGAATAAATATTAGCAACACTATCTTTTTGTAAACCCCCAGGATTATAGGGATCCATTTCAGGTAACCCTTTTATCAGGGGTTCTCGTACCCTTTTCAACTATCTTTTCTATTCTTGCCCGGTGGTCAAACACTTAAAATAAGTAGGCTGCGCAAGCTAGGAATACCAACCGAGTAAAGACTAATTTGTCTTGCATAAGGTATCAACCTTTGACTCACACATAGCCGCCCGTACCCTGAACCGCCTTTTAAAAGATTCTAAACCCATTAAAAACTGTTAAGATTATTAAGGTACACTTTAAGGGTGTACCGGCTTCTTATTAAAAAAAAATATATTTTTTTGCTGCATAGAGACACGGAACGAGCCCCCTTTATTTTTTTTATCCACGGGTTCCCTACGTCCATATCTAGGATAAGGATAATTACTTTATTTTTATGAGCTTAAGGCTTGTTTTTTTTAAGTTATCTTCTATTGCTATTTAAGATTAAAATATAAGACTTTTTATCTTACTTCATATTATCTTTTCAAAAGAATATTTCGATCCATCAGGGAAAAATTTTTTCTTTACCTTTTGTTTTATAATATTTATTGCTTTTGTTTTAAACTTTTTTTCTGATGTCTTGTAAGCTTGTATTTGACAAACTCTAGTTTATCCTAATATGATTTTTAAGTTAATTTGTCTTTTTTCTATAATTTATTGTGTTTGCATTTTCTACTAGGCTAATAGATTTGTGACCGTAGGCTCAGAATCAATCAATATTAAATCAATTAGTATTGGAATTAATCAAGTGCGTAATTTCTTAGTAATTTTTGTTTCATTTGATGCTATTTTTTTTTATATCTCTTAAGATCTTGTGCTCAAAATTAGGTTATCTTAAGTATCTTTTTTAGGTTTTTTAGGGGGTTCATCATTTTGAAAACCCCTTCGCTTTATCTTATTCATATTTTTAAAGCCTTTATTACTCAATCATTATCTCAACCTAATGTAAAATGTAAAAAATTCATTAGGTAAAAAAAAAGAATTTACCATTATAGTTAATTATATAAATAACGATAGCACA
>JACYFI010000121.1:0-10688 GCA_020975735.1 Ophiocordyceps xuefengensis
ATGTCTATTGTAAATTATATAATATTTAGATAGATATCTTTTATTAGGGTAATATAAATATTGGGAGAATTATGATGGACTGAAAAGATATATGTAAAGGAAAAAAATCTTTCGTAGTCTTGCGCTGCCATGCAATGCAACAAAAAATGAGGAACTACAAATAGATTTGGCGAAAAATAGGAAAGAAATAGTTAAAGAACTTGTTTTCCGAATTTGAGGGCTTATAATAAAATTTAAGCTTAGGTATATCAAGGCTTTGCCCTTAATTTTCTAGGTATTTTCTAAAGGGAATGCCGGTTAAAAGTGTAAATTTTTTAAATTATCAAAACTTCTGCCCTATTAATTTGGCATGGGAATTCCCTCGTGCTTGCGCCAAGCTATGCTATACAAAAAAATAGCGGTACGTGAAAAGTAAATGACCCTTTTTAGTTGCTTAAAAGCATCCTTAAGAAATGTAGTTATGAGTAAGTGAAACTATACAAGTTATGAGGACATATGGCAGGGAAACCAAAGTTCATTTTTGTATTAAGCCGAATGGGATCCCCTCGACGACTAAACGCGAAGCCACCTTATAGGGGTGAAGACAATAGTCTCGTTTTTAGTGCTAACTACTTAGTTTTGTTCATTCGGCAAGAATTCCCCTAAGGATTGAAATAACATAAGTTGGTGGTTATTACCTACTAGTTTAGGCCCGATAATTTTCTCCGGCCTTGTATAGAAGGTGGTAGCAGGGACATAGGTTGAACTCTTTATTCCTCCCTCTGTATGAGCGGATCCAGAAGTTCATAGCGGACCTAGTTGTAGACCTTCCTATATTTGCTTTACACTTTCTTGAGGGTGTAAGTAGTTTATAGGAGCAATATAACTTCATAACTACTATAGGCTATATGAGAAACACCGGGCATAAGGAAGACATAGAATTAGGTCTATTGGAGAGCTGTAGTTTATTACGCTATTGTATTTTATTACGATACTGTCTTTTAAGCTGGTAAAATACTGCCATCTTTAAATTGGCCCAATTTGACTGGAAAAGAGATAAAGTCGTATTTATTATAATCCTTTATCAGCAGGAAGTTTCTAATAAATTTGAAATTATTAAAAATCGTTTCGCAGACTCCTACGACCATAATTTATATGTTATAAGGTCTGTTTTTTAAATAAATAGACCAGTTAGATTACTGTTTTACTCTTTTCGTTTTCTAAAGGATAGTAATTAAATTTGATTTTATAAAATTGTTGCATTCATACTTGCGGGTTTAACTCTGAAGGAGATGGTACCCCATAATATACTAAAACAGGAAAGATTCCCTAAAGGACAATTATATTTAATCCGTCAATTACCAATAGTTTGATTTAAAAGCGACTATCCTTTAGCTTTAATGTAAAGTCTAAATTAGGGCCATTGGATCTAATTTCAGAAAAAAAGGATATTAAATGCTTATAGGTTTAATCGATCAACAAATCGAAAGGTGTAATTTTTTGTAACTACATGTTAAAAATGTTACTATATAACTCCCTAAAAATTAGGCCTTTTTTACATTTAGATTAATCTTGATTATAAAACTCAAAATTGGGACTTTTTAAATATAAGAAAAAAAAAAGTAAAAAGATATAAGTAATTTCTTAAATCTATAGTGGATAGGAGGGTGAAGATGGTGACGGGCATTTTTCAGTAAAGAACTACTTTGGCAGTAAATACTCTAAAATAGAACGTAAATTTGGATTGTCGAACGGACAAAAACCGGATCATAATAATGAACATAATTCCTGGAGTTATTGAGTTTAATCGCGGGATTTTTTTATTATTCACACTAAAAAAAGTAATTTCATAATGAAAAACCCAACCTGGAATAGCAAGGAGTTGGAACTACTAATTTTAAATGTAACCTTAATATTAATTGGCGAATGCATATTGAAAAAATACCTTTTTCTCTAGTAAATATTTATAAATTAAAACAATTGAAGAAAAGTGTTGTCATATTTTGACTTAAAAAGCATACTCATACCTGAATCTATTTAATAAACTATAAATAGAAATGAATCGTCAGGTATGATGATTAAATAGAACCAGGAATTTAATTAGAGAATCATTTAAGAATTTTTATAACTTATATATATTAAAATATAGTCAAAATATGGTTTAAATTGCTTGAGTATCACTTTTAACCGTCTTATTGTTTAATAAGGTTTATTATAACATTGACGACCTGGTCTAGTAGATCCAAAAATTGATTCTTTGGGTATAACAATGGATTCATTCAAGAGATTAGAACTTTCAATAAACTTCATTCTTTGAGTACGCTCGTTGGGGTGGCTGATCCTATTAATTTATTCCAAAATCATCTTCTTCCTCTAAAACGCATTTTTAAATCATAAAAAATACATACAAAAGTCTTCTTCATACTTTTTTGTTGTTTGTGTACAGACAGCACAAACCCCCATCCTCCTACAAGTCAAAAAAAAAGTACTGAAATTTAAGTTGAACCATGAAATGCATGTCCATTGGCTGTGCTAGCAGGTAGTGCTAAAGCTCAGAAATTAGAATTTCAAGATAATATAAAGTTTTTAAAAAGTTATTATTTTTTTTTCTTTATTAAAGTTGTATTCTTGTTATGTACTATTATGTTACTTATAGCTTTATTTTGTTTGGTTTCAAGGGGCTTCTATATGTTCTTGAAACAAGAAGCGCTAAAGGGGATGCAGCGCTATTGATTTTTTGTGGGTGGTGGAGCCTGCCTGCAAAGAAATAAAATATAGTAAAGCTATCCTAAAATAAATTAAATATCATATATTTTGTTTATTTTTTAGGGTTAATTCCTTTTCTTTATTTAATTTGTAAATAATATATTGGTCTATTTAGTTAGATGAAAGAAACTTGCTAAAAAATTAGAGAAGGCTAGGTGTAATTAATAGTGTGAAAAGATCCACAATTACTAATATTAAATTTTGCCTGACTCTGGTTTTCAAAGTACTAAAATTAAATTAGTTTTTCGGCTGGAAACTCTAGGGTAGGTATAAAAGCAACCAACTAAAATTGTTAAAAAACTACTTCTTACCTCCCCCCTTAGGCTAGTTATTAGGTTTAATGGAGCAGGAGGGCTTACGCGCGGGAGGATTTTTACTAGATTACAGCATTAATACATCATAGCTCTTATAGAAAAAAAGATATATTCGCATACCTAATTGCTAATGAGATGGTTATGAATAATACCAAATACAATGATGGAAATTAAAGTGACCTAGTAAGGTGCCTTTCAACCACCTGCAGCAGATATGATACCAGTGAGAGTTTTATATAGAGCTAATTACTGATTAACTATTTGTCATTAATTATATAAATTTGAGGCTATATAGAGTTATGTTTAGCTAAATAAGTCCTGAAAAAATGTTGGAAAATTAAACACTAGTATTAAAAAATATTATATGGGTGAATGCGTTTAATTTCTATTTTTACTTAATAGGCCCTTACTTATACTAGGTAAATTCCAATTGATTTTTTTTAATTTGTTTGGTTCTAAATTTTTTTATATTCTAGCTAGTTATATCAGTTTATAGTATAAGGGAATTTCTTTACCTACATAATATTCATATTTGTTTAAGTGAATCTCGGATTAAGAATTCTAAAATCTACAAATTAATTCTTTAAATTTAACTAAATAGGCAGGTCTGCATGTTTCACATCGTCAACGTGCATCCTATTAAAATCTTAAAAACTAAGATTAATTTGAATATATGGGAGAAGAGAGTTATTATATAAGATAGATTTTACGGATTTAAAATAGGGAAAAAAAAAGTCAGTGTTTAGTGCAAGTATAAATTTATGAGGGCAAGTGTCAAAATGTATATAAAGACCTTAAATAAAAAATTTGAGGGCTGCGCGTATTTTATGTTGTGGTAGCGGAGCGTGCCTCAAAGAAAAAAATTATAGCTAAAAGGCTCTAATATACCATTAGATTTTAGTATGAATATTTTAATTACTACTACTTGTAAACTCTTAAAAGAAAGGTTAGTAACAAAATGTTAGCAACACTGTGTAAAGGTTCAATTAATTTCGTTTAAAGACCGGTCGGTAGTTTATGTGATCGCCTACAACTCTTCACCCGGTGTAGCGGTGGCGAAATTTCATTGCTCAATGTACAGCTCGAATAAATTCTATTTATTGTTATGCATGAGCTGGGCTTATTGGTGGCGATCCATACTACACATTATGCATAACATAAATGTTAAATTTAGAGTATCTGGAATTCTATCGGTCATCCGAGTTTATATTTTAATTATACCAGGTTCCGGGTTAATTAGCACAACCGTATCAGCTAGCTCTAAGTAAGCCTATAATTTGGTTACATGGTCAGAGGGTCTACGCCTATGAATGTCTATAGGAAATATTAGGATTTATCGTTTGAAGTACAACCACTATGTTATACTGTAGACTCTGGACGTGGATATACATATGCATAGTTTGTTCACTGGTAAAAATCTTGCCTAAGTGCTTGAAACTTCGTGTATAAAATAGTCCGACCTCGTGTTTACGTTAGAACCAAATCTATTGTTCTTTTAAGGAAATCACCAAGTAACTTGCTATTCGAAAAAATTCAGGCTAGGGGACTTACAAAATTACTAATGGATAAATAATATAATTTACGTGTAATTGCTGATCATTTATCTAAAATATAGATCCAATCTTGCAGATAGGAATTGGTTCTTTCCTAGCATGGTGATTAATTCGACGGTAACAGGGTTGATTTTGGTGGTAAAAGAATTTTCAGTTGTTTTTTCAAACAATCTGAAATACCTATCTAGCACCATTAGTATTTACGAAAACATAATAGGGGTATGGTCGTATAGATTAATTGAAATTAAAAAAGGGAGTAAAATAATATTTGTACAAGAAAATAAACAACGGTTGCTTTTTATACTTTATCATCTTAATAAATGGGTCGGTAAAATTTGGAAACGAATCTAAAGTTCATCAACCTGACGTCGCTTTAAATACAAGTAAATGATTTGATTATTAGAATTTTACCAACGTTTAAAAAGATTATCTTTGAATAATTTGAATTTGCTGGGGTTAGTCCAGCTGCTTGGGTTTGCTTCCTCTATTAATGTTGTTAAAAGCACATGTAGATGAAATAGGGGTAGCGTCAGATAGAGTATTTTTAAAACAAAAGTAAAAATACCTATAGATCTTAAGCATGATAGATTTTGTAAAATGGGGCTGATATACTAACAATAGCTCAGGGTATACATGGCTTATGAAAGCTGCGGGGATTTTATTACAACAAGCTCGTTTTTACATAAGTTACTTTGATAAAGTATCATGTATTTATTTGGTTGAAATATGTAAATTTTATTAAGTAGAAAAGTAAATTGAAAGGCTTAAAGGGAATTAGGTAAACCAGTTTACAAAGGGTTAAAGGTTAAAGAAAAAATTTAGGTATTGCACTAACAGGATCTTTCAGAGACAGTACGACAAAGAAATGATACAGATATAGAAAAAAAGAAAAGGAAACTTTTTCTTTGTTTCCCTCCAGCTTGCTGGTTCCCTGATTTTTTTTTACTGCTTATATTTAGCGGCCAGGAAAAACTACCACTACGTCCGCACAAAAAATAGAACTACCAGCGTGTAAACTCCGTCACTCGAATTTCTTCCTGTGCACAGCAATAAAAAACAGTGCATCACTTCACACGTCTTCCTGGTTATTTCATTTCCATTATTCCACGAGGGTGCAAAAGCTTATCTTGGAAGAATCGGGACATAAGACGATTTAGCTTAGTAGGGGATTTCCTTTATTTCTTCTTAATAGTCAAGCCTGCGTTCGCTGGCCTAAAAAAAAAATGATACAAGGTCACTGCAACACAATAGACTAAAACAAAATAAAAACACCAGAAAAAAATATAGCAAGCAAAGCACTAAATATAGCTCCTTAGCTTTAATAGATATTAGCATCCTTGCTTTTCACCCAGCTTTGCCCTGAGGTATGCATATACAATATTTTAGTTACGGTTCATACGGATCCGCTGCACTAAAACGTGCTGGGTACATGTTCACATTAGGGGAACGAAGATAAGAGGATCAGGGTTAAACCATCCGGAATAAGGAAGACATTTAAGCATAGCAAGCACATGGCGTTGTTGTCAAAAAAACATTATATGTAAATATTTAGGTTCTGGTCTTTGTTCTGAATTAAGGCACCCGAATGTTTAGGTGCTATTTCTCATTTTATTACTTATGGATACCTTGTCCTCTGGGACTAGAGTTATGTTTTCAAGCTACAACATTAATTATAGCAGGTCTCCTACAGGGATAATAAATTTTTCTTGGGTTAACTACGTGCTACGTGGGTTATTTAAAAAATGACAGGCTTCAATTTATTTTCTATTAGGGTTTTCGTTCTTTTCTTTAACATCGGAGGTTAATAACCACTTTAGCTCTCCGTTTAAGATTTACTACAGCTAGGAAAATTAACGAATTCATACTTAATTAACTTAACGATAAAATGTGACAATTGTAATTTTTGAAGGCAATCAGCGGAAAACCTAACAGAGAATTTCTTAGTAGGATCTAGAGAACTACACGTATCCATTAAAAGTAATATTATTTACTAGTAATGAAGATATCAGGCCATTTAAAAATAAATATAATAAATTAATTTAACAGTACGAAATTAGTACCTAAGTCTTAACTCTTGATGACAAAAAAGAGAGCTTGCGCCTTAAAATCCAGTTTTAAAACCTATGAATATTTATAGTAATTTTGGGAAAAAAGATAGAGCTTAAATATTAAAAGCAAAAAAAAATATATTGCGCGTGGGTATATTGTTTAATTATAAATAAGTAAACACGTATACTAGGGAAGCTCGCATACTTTTTAGCTAACAGAAATTGAAAAACTATCTAATAATTTCCTGTTTATATAATATAGACAAACTCCTAATTATCGCCTGATTAGATAAAGCTTTATTAAACTACGATAAAATAATTTTTCTCCTTTAATATATTACAATCTGTTAGATTTAAGAACTTAACTATAGAGAAAACTTTCTAATAATAACAAATTGTAGTTGCCTTACCATGAAAAATGTACTGAAACAATGGTAATTCCTCGACGGTTAGGTACATACAAGAAACTAAAAACTGTTATCTCTTTAGCTAAAATAAAGTACACTCTTTAAAACCAAAAGGTCTCAACTATAAGAGGTTTAAAGGGCGGTGAACTTGATCCCTTTTAGCTTCGGCAGGAAAAACATTTCTTAGAGAATAAGAGAGAAATGATAGCAGCTCGTTCTCATATCAAAGTTATAGTGTTATACTATTCTTATAGAGAGTTAATTTGGTTAATACTTTCAGCTTACTACCCGTTTCCAAATTAATTAACTCTCAACACGGCTACATTAGTAGATGTGTTAAAGAAAATAAATTATTAGAGAAGGTGATGGTAATTTGAGCTCTATTCCCGAATAAGTATCTGAAACAACCTAATTTTATCAAAAAGGAACTAAAATTTCTAATAATGTAAAAAGATTGATGATAACCAAAACCAAAAATAGCCTTATAAAAAGAGCGATATTCGTTGACGATGCCGGATATAAAACTTTATAGTAGTACGATGGATAACAGCAGAGCTAAATACATAAACTATAAATTCAACATACTATAAAGAAAAAGTGCATTAAAATAAGAAAATATACAAAAATGATTCATTTACTTATATAATTAATTTTAATTTATATTTATCGTAAGTGGAAGTTGTGTTGGCTAATGGCTTCACTAGGATTATAGCATTCCACGATACAGTTATGAATTTTAGGGGCTTAAGTGATACCAATTATTGCTTATGATCAAGATAGAATAAGCCAAATTCTGTCTTCCATAGTGTTAATAATTGCATGTTATAAATGATTTATGTGATACACAATAGACCATAAGCATTTAAAATATGTTTTGAGTAAGGGCTATTAAGGACGCTGACTGGATAGATTCAAGTAAACCCAATTTCACAGGAAACAGCCTTTACGAATACAGACTCTAGTATTTAATATCTAACCCTAAATTAAATTTGAATATGCTGGTTGAGATTGCTAAAGTTTGTTAGGGGAACTGTTAAGAGTTTACTGGGAAAAAAGCGCTGATGTATTTGGAGGTTGCTAAAGTAAAAGGATGAATTATTTGAAATAGATAAAAATATTGAATTTTATCCTCCTTTATGAACTTCAAAAAAACGTCAACTCTGCATATGAAAAACATGTTTTTACTAAAACTTCGTATGAAAAAAA
The DNA here is from genome assembly GCA_020975735.1 of Ophiocordyceps xuefengensis. NCBI lineage: Eukaryota > Fungi > Ascomycota > Sordariomycetes > Hypocreales > Ophiocordycipitaceae > Ophiocordyceps > Ophiocordyceps xuefengensis. The sequence goes on from JACYFI010000121.1 coordinate 8,274, forward strand.
TGACTATCCACAAGAAGATACTAATTTAACAGCGCAATATCTATTGACTTAAATGGCTCTAATTAAGGCACCCTACTTACTTTAAAGTTGTTTAATCTTGGTTTTAAGATACGGAGGGTTGTTTTTATCTTTCGTAGATCGGGAATCAAAATTTCTTATCAAAGGAAAAAATTACGGACGTTTTATTTAATTACGATTATGTTAACAGTATTTTTGAAGTGGTATAAAATAAAAGTTGTACCTATGGTAATTCTATTTTATAGAAGTAAATACAAGGAAACGGAGGCATTTAGCAAAAATAGGTGGCACATTGGTACTAAACTATCCTTTTGTTAGGGGAAAAAGCCTCGAAATCTTTAGAAAAATTCAAAAAATTTCTTAGTAAGTTGTTCGTGTTGTCCATGTCACCGTTCATAAAAATTCCCCATCCGTTTTTTTCATGTAAAATGTAATTTATTAATTTTGGCAACGTGAAGCCCTCATAGGTTTCTTAATCGAAAAAGAATCGAAAGGGTAGTGAAAAATGTACCCTACCCCCATGTTAAGGTAATACCGTGAAAAACCAAAGGGTAACTAAAATCTTCACAATTTATTATCAAGTAGGTCCGTAGGCTAAACGTGAAATTCGAAAGGGTTTATTAAGTTTAAATATTAGATAAGTATATGAGTTCGATGCATCTGCGTGGAGCAGCGTTTGATTAATAAGTTGAGGGCCCTTACTGACTTGCTCACGTAGGTTTGCTAAAATGGCCTGAGGAATTTTCATTATTTTCTGCAATTGACTAGATTCTGGAGACTATATTTACAAGTTATATTATTTACTTATTTTTATAATATACATCTTGCCGTATTTAATAGATCTAAGTGGAAAGGCTTTAAATTCTATAAAAAGTGAAAATAATAATTATACGTATTCTATATATAAAAAAAACCTCAGATTATTCATATTACCATAGTCAAGAAAACTATAAAGATTCTAGAGACTATAACGGTCAATCTATTTAATTCCCCTTTCTAACATACTTTTCGTGCATTTTTTTATTATTTATAAATAATAAAATTACATACTTGACCAGCGAGCTGGACTACACAAAGAAAAATTTAAAGCTCGCGCTGTGACCAGCGCGCCCACAAGGTATTTTCATACCTCAATAATAAGGGACAGACACTTAGTCTATTTCTATTCCCTGTGTTAGCCGGGAATATAGAGGAAAAAAAGGAAATTTTGATTTAAGGTGGAATCTTTCTTCTAAAAATGTAATTTAAAGCTTACCGAATAAGATATGCATAAAAGAAGAATAAAAGAATTTTAACACGTTATTCAATAACGACTTGCTACATATGGGGTCAATAATAATTTACATCATAAAAGATAAATTTTATTTTCTACATGATATACTATTAGATGAAAAAATAATATGATTTATATTAGTTAATAAATAAATGTGTATAATTAGAATTAAACGTATATGATAGTTTCAGAAAAAGCTTGTGTATATGATATTAACATAGGAATTCATGTATAACCCTGGATTATATTATTAAAGTTAATGATTCTTGATTTTTTCAGGATTATTTGGATGCAAAAGGGTCTATAGTTCTTTAATTTTATTTTTAATAGACATTGTTGTAATCACAAGTTTAAGCAATAATAATTTTACATCTAGATTACCTTTAATGATTTAATCCCCTATTGTAAAACCATATACAAAAATGTAAAAATCCCAAATATATAACTTTAAAATTTCAAATCAGGATAATAGCCATGAACATGTTTGTGATGAGTATTTTATAATTGGTAAATGATGAGTTAATTCTTCCCTGGATTATTTAAGTTTTATAGGTTAGTGTTAATAATAAAATTTTTAATTATCCGGATATAAAAATTCAAATTTTGATCTATTGGATATAAAATATTATTCAGATTTTTTTGTTAAAAATGCATTAAGTACAGAAAATCTTTTATAGAACTCGAGTTTTTTTATTCAAAATTAATGGTGTTTGCACCCTTGCGAAGCTCTTAAATTGAAGAGAATAGTCCTCATAATTAAAAGGGGGCATTGCCCCATTTATATTTAATGGATATCAGTATATTAAAACTTTTTCGAAAGCTGTGGCCTATTTGTTTTTTAAGTATGCTTAAAACTCTGTTCACTTTGCTTGCGCTTTGCAAACTCTTGGCCACTTAATAATATAGATTTTACACTTTTTCTAGTATTATATTTATTGCTTGTCTTATATTTTTTCTTGAAAGGCGCAAGCACCTTGCTGGACCTCTAGGAACCCCATAGGAAAAATAGGTACAAAATATAAATTTTTAAGGCTTCGACCCTCCGAACTCCGTAAGACAAAGAGAATTTTAAGATTTATAAAATTTATTATGTGCTTGGGCGCGATTTTTCATATCTCGCGAAG
>JACYFI010000123.1:0-11405 GCA_020975735.1 Ophiocordyceps xuefengensis
CAACAACCGCATTTAAAAATGGTTAGAAAGAAAATTGTTATGGCCAAAAGATTTACAGAAGGGAGACATTACTTAATGTTTTGAGAAATAAGATCTATAAAACAAACTGATGGAATTGTCCGAACGAAGAATTAAACGGACCCAAGATTTTTTGATCCTAATTCGTAAAGCCGTTTGAAACGGGTTACATGGAATTATTAACTTACTCTCCAACTCCGTAGGCAGGGACACCTCAAAGGTATCCAATTAATAAGCCCCATATTAGCCAAAATATCCTCTCGATAAACCTCGACGTTTTTTATTCGCGTGAACTAAAGAAGGACTTCGACATGGGCAATCAAACTACCTTAATTTAACCACTGTACAATGATTGTTCCCGTAAAAAAGGAAAGCGCCCAAACTTCAGAAGGGTAGAAATAATTTACATAAAGGTATACGACTATCCCGCTACAGCTAGATAATCGCCCTAAAATTTAACAGAAGATGAGAATACATTAGAATGTGACAAGATGACTGAATTATAGGTCGTTAGAGGATCAAAAGATAGACTGTGTAAATCTAGTCAAAGGAGTCAAGGTGTTCCTTAAGGACGAGTTTAGGGGTTAAAGAAGCTTCCGAAGCAAAACAAAATAACCAACGCTAAACACAGAACACGGCTGGAATTTCTATCGTTAGCGTAAAAGAGTAATCATGGAGACTTTACTTTAGAGAAGAAATGTATTTAGCATGAAAATATTAAAAAAATATGAACTTCCTGCCCCGATAGATAGGTCACAAAAAAATTGGATAAGCAATGTTTCTTAAAGAAAAAGGAGACCCAAACCCAAAAATTTACCTGAATGCAAGAATACTGAAAGTTGCTTATAAAATCTATATGCAATCAGATCTATAACGCGTATAATACAAACTATCTTTTTTCCGCCATAAATTTTAAAGCACTATCAGAAAAGTACACTTCTACTGAACAGATATCATGTAGCAAGCACTTCTAAGCACGTGGCCTAATTTCAAAGCTGGGAACTCCAATGCTAAAAATTTGTAACTTACTGGTAAAAATTCTTAAACGGCAAGCTACGCGTGGGTTCGTTAAAAAACTTAGTTACCTAGGATAAACACCTACTCGTATTTTCAATAGATAAAAGTGGACTATATATCTATTTAAAAAGTTCAATGCCCGAAAGTATATCTCAAAGCTCTTTGGAAGGTATTACTTGGTGTTTCTATGTGGACTTCCGACTTACAGAAGTGATAGACACGTTCGTATGATGAAAGGCACCTTAATCACCTTAAAGCTAACGGAAGTAGATAAAATTATGGCTTCGAAAGAATCGTTAAGCAAATACCATTTAAATTGTAGAGAGCTCCAACGATTGGACAAAACAATAGTCACAAACTCTCACAACGAAATAAGAAAAAAAAGAATTAACGGCAAATCTGAGAGAGGCCCGTATGGATGGGCAACCATTCACGTACGGGCTTCGGAGAAATGGGGAGGTGATATCGGTAATAGAGTTAACTGTGCCAAGGTTCATATATTTTAGGTACAAAGGTTTAATTTAGCCCAAAAATTCAGGAATTACTTTAGTTCTAGATAATTTATATATTATAACTAGTATAAGTGATATAAGCTAAACAGATTAATGATATAAACTTACGTTATATAATTCTCTTTCAGTTAGAGTTTACTATGGACATTTCTTATTTAAAGTTAAATGTGCAGCAACCGATTTTCATTTTGCGATCTCCTAAACAAGGGAACGTGGGAAATCCTTATCCAAACAAAACGTTGGGGTACAATTTCCAAATTCCGGGAAACCCCTAAGTTTTCTGGTACTAAGCCAGTATTTGATAAGATAAATATGGGAGCTTGGCTAGAACTATTTAACTCAGGTTATGTAATTAAGCCAGGAAGATGAGTTAAAAACGGAAATGGCAATCGCGATACTAAGTCAGTCAAGTAACAAGTCGACCAAAGTATTATTGTAAAAAGAGCACAACGGGTAAAAATGTTAGTTGAATGTGATGATTAATTCGCGTTAAGATATCACACTACTGGGGCTTCGAAGAAGTTTATCAAGTTAAGAAATCCCTTCTACCAAAATTATTCAAAAAGACCAACTTTTATTCTACCCTGTGGTTCTAACTTTAGACAATAGCCAAACTACTTTAGAACCCCTATTTAATTCAGGATCTCTGATGCAGAAGGATGCTCTTCTTTTGTTAATTCGTAAATCACCAAAAAACTAGTAGGTTGCCACCAATTGGAGGTTTAATTTCTCAATGTATCACTTCATGTTATGAGACCTCGATATTTAAAACCTATTTAAAGCCATCGTTTGGAGCAGGCAAATGAATAGGTAAGTAAAAGGAAATTAGTTGTTGGATTTTACAATAGGTTCTTTAGACCAAATATAACAAAAAGTAACCTCATTTTGATAAATATCCTCTCAAAACTAGAAGTAATATTCTTATTATTACTATTTAAAAAAGTTGTCGTTTATGAAATGACCGAGGGGACAATTAAAGGCTGAAGGGTTTGCAAAAAAAATTTAATACAATTTAGAGCTTCTTTAAATAAAGGAATTTAACTCCTTTACTCTTAGAGGGGCCTTTTTCCTTGATACTGTGTTTAGGGCAAGACCCCTTGATTACCACTTAGTTTCAAAGATTAGACACCTCAATGGGTAGCTGGTTTAATTCAAGTGGGGTGTGGTTGTTTTAAAATTAAGTACTAAGATCTCAAATCTTAAATAAAAAAAAGGAAGTTCGTGTAATATTATTTTTCTGTAGGTAACTCAGACACTTTAGAGATGAATTACTATTGGGAATAGCTAGCTAGATTCTTTTGGATGTGGCAAAACTTATTCGTTGAAAAAGATTATAACTGAGGTTTAGAAGTCATCATTCAAAAAGAACTTTTAGATAAGATTTTACCTTTTTTCAATAAATACCCTTTCTTCAGGTGGTTAAATCCTAAGGCATTTTGAGATTTGAGCTAAAGTACAATAAATTGGGACAAAACAAAAATTCATTTTAACTAACCAAGGGTTTCATCAGGTTCGGTGCCAAATCAAGATACAGGAATGAATAAAGGTGAGAGTATCTAAAAATAAAACTTATCTTGCTTGAGAGTAATATGATTATATAAAGTTTTGTTATTTTCTTTTAAAATTTGGACCGATAAATTAACCGAACATCATATTGGACGTTTAGAGCTTACCCCTTGCTATATATTACACTTTTGTGTATTAATACGTAAAATTTCTATATTTATTTATATGTGCAATTAAGTTTTATAATACAGGGGTCCAGGGTCTCATAGAAATGAAAGAGTTGAACTTTCCATTATTAAATGAGTGTTCTTTATTCTCCTTATATAATAGGGAAGCAGTAAGTAGGTTTAAACTCAATATTACGAATAAAAAAGATTATTTGCCTCTATAAGATACAATAAAGTATGTTATGGTTTAATCTTAAGTTGCTTTAGGTTATCTAAGTCATTGAGTCCACCTCAAGCATTATCTTTATTTAAACACAATATACAATTAAGTAAAACTTTAATGCATTTTCCAGTACCTGAGTAGCAATTGGTTACTCTTTATATTGCTATACTTAGTTGACATGAATATAGAACATGAAGAAGTTAATGGATTAAAACTATTCTCCTATACATCTAGTGAAATTCAATTAAAATCGGGTTTTTTATATTTAAATCCTGTTTTAGCTTTTAGTTTAAGCTATTACTATTTTTTTCATTTGTAGGTGTACCTCCTTTTTATAGGTTCTCTGGTAAAACAACAAATGGTGTTAAGTGCGAAAGGCTGTAGAATAAATGGTTTATATTCTTATCTTTTAATCGCTATATTAACTGAGTGTTATAGGTCTGTGTACTCTTTAAGTTTGGTAAAAAGAATGTTTTTTCCAGCTTACCGGACTATAAAAATTTATATTTAGTAAAAATTTGTAATTAAAAGGGTGTACTAAGGAAGACGTTAAACTTTGCTCGGCTGTTTTATCGAAATAAAAAATTACTTGCCTGGACCAACCGGTCACGCGACAAAAATTAAATGTATTTTTAAAATAAATAATATATAGCTTATAATCAAGTCGTTATGCTTTTCGTTATATCCTGTTACACCATTACAAAGTCACATATTATTTATTTAATATAAAGTATGGCCTAAGCATATGGGTACCATATTGTACAATGTCTTTTTAATGGTTAAATGAGAGTAGGACTTTTATTTTATATGTTGTGTCAAATTATTAACAATATCTATTTAGCTCTTAATTTTTATTTAGCACACAAATCCCTTTACCCAAGTGTATAATACTCTATAATTCGAGTGTGGATTCTCATAGTTTTTCCGGTTCAAATAAGAACCTCAATTGGATGTAAACATCTTTAATTTTTGCTTTAGTTATATCTTTTATTTAGAGTTAGAAATTCTGGGTAATTATTCTTTTGGTCTAGTGCTATGAAAAAATTGGGTAATCGGTTAATAATATACGTTATATTTATAGGGTATGTATTACTGCATGATTTGTTCTGGAATTAAGGTGAAAATGCATGTAAAAATAGATAATAGACAAACTTCTTTAATTTTGTAATAATCAAGATAATATTTGTAAACATCTTTATTCAAGATATAAGTAGAAACTCAATGTTTTCTTCCACACTAAAACTTATATTAAGCATGCCTACCAAAGGCCACATTATTTTTTTCTAGCTAAAGCAAAATATGTATAGAACTCCAATTTTTATAGGTGAGGCATGCAACTTTTCAGTCACAGTCCGTCGTCAAAATAAAAAATTAAGTACTTTTTTAGGGGCAAGTAGGTGATAGAGACTGTCAAATGTTGTAGAGAGATATAATATAATAAAAAGGCATTTCGTGTTACAATCTTCAGTAAATTATTAGGTGCAGGGTTGGGCCAACAGGGGTTATTAGGAGCAGTGCGTGAGGAATAGGAGTAGTTATTGGGTGTTTAATATAGGTGTAGTTAGACAACCCTTCATTAAAAACCAGTATTCTGCTTAATTCATATTAGTTTTGCTGTTCTCAGAAGCAACTGCGTTATTCGCTTTTAATGATTGTTATTATATTACTTATAAACGAGCGTAATTTTAGTTTGGTTATATAGAAACGGTTTATAAACGTTGATATGTGTATAAGAGGAGGGGTAGGTTAATGTTTCTAACCTAAAGAAACACTTCCTCGTTAATTAGTAATTCTATAAGCTTTTACCAAACCATGAAAACCTTTGTATTTAACATACTTTATATAACTTTAGTCCGCGGCCTAGCGACCCTTGAGGTTTTAATATTTTCAAGTAGCGCTACTCCAACAAATGGAAGGTTTAGGTGAGTTTACATGATACCGCATGTATTATTTATGTTTACATCTCTATTTAGGGCTGTAGGATGAATACTACTATTTTGTTTTAATGAAAAACCTTCGGGATTCACCTAAATACTCACACCAAGTGTTTAAAACCGATGGTAGAAGTGCTATTCAAAAGGGCTTGCAAGAATTTTGACACACTTGGTAAATTTCCTCGTTAGTTTATACGTATTTATAAGTATTCGTCAAGTTAGTAAACCCTGTTGAATAAAAATACCCCACCCCGTAATAAAGTGTATCTAGATGCTTTTGCAGCTTAGAAAGGATTAGCCTTTAAAACAGAGAAATAAAAATAAACTCAGGGATTATATATTGTTAACTAAAATAAATTAACAATGATATTTATTGTAGGTCAGTCTAAAGACCTATCTAACAAAGAATTTAAAAATATTTTAAATCTTTAGTTAATTTAAAACTAGAGAATTAGTTTAATATTAAAAAAGAAGCATTAATTTAACTAATGGTATTCTAATTTTTTCTGTTTAACAATATTTAGAAATACTGTTGTAAAATTACTGATTCTGGACTTTCAGAGAACAAGCATTACTCTTGGATAAATCAAATCGCCCTGAAATTTATAAACATAGCTAAAGTAGCTGGGGAAGTTCCCTTGATCAAAACCCTCCTAACAAACTAAATCGCGAAGATTAAGTAAGTCTTTTAAAAGGGATATTGTAAGGAAAATTCAGCGTTTTATTCTGGTCGACTGCCTCCGAGGAAGAAACTATAATATTAATGTAGTTGTAAGAAAGTAAAAGGATTAATAACCTTATATTTTTGGAAAACCACAAATGAATCAGCTATTGAGTTAAATGAGACAAAAATGCTTTTAGTAGTATTTCATTTCTGAAGAAACTAAAGGATTAAAAAAGTAGGTGCAGAATGAGGTCTCCGAATACATAATATTGAAAAAAGTGTTCATCTGAAGGGGATTTAATTGTCCGGTAGTTTTGGTTCGGTAGAAGAGCGGTCAAAATTTTTAATATAAGGGGAAGTACTTATTATAAGATTTATAAAAACCTCGGGCGGAGGATCCTCTAAAGAAATATAATAATTTTTCAGTTCAAATCTTAGCTTACAAATACTATGGAATTAAATTTCACGTATATGCTTGGAACTTTTGAAGCCTTAAGTACTTTTATAGTGAAAATCTTTAGTGGATCGTAACAATGGACAATCAGCAGGAAATATAAAATTCCCTAGCCGCTACAGTGAAACCTTAATTTAATGGTATTAATATAGCCATTTATGTAAGAAACTAATGAATTTTATAGCCCTTTAACCGGGGTTAAATCTGAACTATAAACACCACGCATTATATTACAACTTATTGCCTTTCCCATCTTTTAAAATTATTATTTAATTTAATGATGAATAAATGATCCCTCAATGGACAGTTTAGCAGAAGGCCACCAAGAATATTGAAGTTACCACGCATCCTGATTTTTATAGATCTAATGAAGAAATTTATAAAATTTGGTTATAATAGTACCAAGAAATTCTGATTTAGGGACAGAAATGATTAAAGAATGTATAGAAGTAGATTCAGGAGTTACTGTACTAGTAAACCATATTAGAATTTGGGTTTATAGACATCTGGGGGATGTCATACATTCTCTTGCTTGCCCACTTCATTGGGGTATTTAAATGTTGATCTGCTTATCCTAGTAGACTAAAAATCAAGTTCAGTTTTTATTATAGAAAGAGTATTTTATGGTCAGGTCGTTCAGAAATAGTGGAATAATTTACACAGTTCTATACCTATAGTTATAAGAAATCTGTAAATTATAGACCTAAAATTTGGTTCATTGACTTCACATAATGCTCAACTTTATTTTTAATGTCAATTTATAGATTTTTTGCTGGGACTTAGGGGTGTCATTGTATAATATTTTTCCCTTATCCCGGGCCGGGGGGGGGTTTTAGGGTTATCAAGAATCTAAGCCCCCAAGCCCTTACTGCAAGCTCATACTAAAAGGGGGAATTAGTTTAAAGGTAAAACATATGCTCCGAATAAGATTGTAGTTCAAATCTAACAAATGCCCTAGTCATTGAATGGAACTAAATAATATAATATTATTAGGTATAACATAAGAATAATTTGATCATATATAAAATAAAACTGAGTTTACCTTATAAGTACTTTTTTAATTAGGAAATCTTAGGATTTCGTTATTTAATAAAAAAACTATAATATTAATGCTTTATTTCTCATAGAAAATATGCTATTATTATAAAGTTCACCTAATATTTGGTAAGTTTCTATTACCCTTGACGATATTTAGGACAAACGTATGCCACACTCTACATTATAGAGTTTGCCACGGAGCAGATATCCTGCTCTTGCGCTAGCAATTCTAGTGCTTTTTAATATCACTAAAGGGAAGTGTTTGCTATAGAACTATAAATAAAATATGGTATCTTAAGTAATTGTGTTACCAATTTACTAGGGTGTTAAGTTTCCGGCTTTTTTGGGTAGAAAAGTTTGGTGTGTCGGTAAGTTCTTTATTAAGCTAGTCTTGTGTGAATTCAAACAACAAGTTTAGCTTTATGAATTTTTTTGAAGTAGGATTAAACAATAGCATTTAAATCCAGAGTATCTATATACTTATTTAGATGATTACATAGTGGAGTCATTTAATATGTATTGAAATTTTCAATTTTGTTACGGTTTTACAGTTCTATGTTAATAGTGTAGTATACTATAAGTTCTTTTGTTTCATATCTATTTCCTATGGGACTTTTGAGCATGATTGCCCGAGAAACACACCCTCAGTGGGGAGAAAGTGTCATTGGGGGGATACCTGTCCAAAATCTCCGTGGGATATCCTAAAGGCTTAAGGTTTACCAAGCCGTAGTAATGAAAAACTTTAGTAGGTGCAGTAATTACGCGGGACGGGTAAACGAAGCCATCAAGATGAGTGAAAACAAAATGGAACAATCGCGGGATACTAGCCAACAATACTTAAAACAACGTATTGCTATAAAGAGAAGAAAGAGTAGACGCCACGTTGATCGATAAGCCAGATTTCAAGTCGGATTTTAAAGGTGGTACTCTACAGGGGTTTTCGGAAAGAAACTGGGGTGTTCACTCGTGTTTAATGCAGCAACAAGGATTGAAAACTCCCTTATGTCCAAAGCCCATGCTTACACCCAATTCGAGTTTAAAAAAAATATTTACCTATAATTCCTCAGTTGTAAAACCCTAAGAGTCTGGAATCTGTTTTTAAGAGACGCTTGAGTGTTCATTTAGGGTATTAAGTAGATAAAGATAGAAATAAAACCATTACTAAATTAAGGGTTGACGTGTTCAATTGAATTTCAATTAGGTCTACCATACAAAAAGGATACTTAACTTATTTAATCTAATTACAAAAATATTTAGTGGTGTCGGTTCTTACATATGGCTCTAAACGACAGAGAGTTAACCGTAATTTAATAGCTTCGAATTGAGATTTTAAATAAACCGTGTCAATTATTTAGAAAAATATCCGTTATAACTGAAAGCGACACGGGATTTTTATTTTTTTAAATAGCGTAAAAAATGTAAAATATTAAAGCTCCAATCTTCCTCGTCGAAGGTTTAAATCATATAGTAAATATAAAAGCATCAATGAATTTAGGTTTAATCTTGACCGTTAAAAATCAGAGTTTTCAAAGGGATACCTCCTGTTGAAAGGACCTGGTAATAAATCTGATAGTGTATTTTTGACCCCAGTTGAATTTCAGGATTTTGTTAGTGGCAAGAGGGAAACTTTCGATGTTTTCGTATGCCAACCAACAAGAGTTAAATTAGGTTTACGAGGTACAATTGAAGATTAGAATATCCTCAAACTTTGGAGTAGAAACTGAGAATAATGGAAAAATAGTTGAATATTTAGGATCAGGAAATATATACACATTCCGGAGGTAAATCTGGCAATTTAGTTTAAAAATCAGTTGGACTTTCTATATTTACCAATATAATTAGGTTCCATTTTTTTAAAAAAAACCCTATTTATAAGGTATAAAACTTTAGATGTCTTGATTGGATGTAAAAATCCCACAAATTATGATTAATCGTGCTCCTCTTACGGTTGGAAGGTATAAAATTCAATTTAGAAAGATAGAAACGCGTATGAATATGGTAGGAAAGTTTTTAACGATAATTAACACTTGTTTAGTTAATAACAGCCAATTCAAATCAATTGGGTTAGGGATGAAATTTGATTTAAGAAGGCATTATCAGAGATTCTGTTTAGCTCATTAAGCCTGCTTACTTTATGAATGAGTTATTTTACTTAGTAAACTTGAAAATAATTACCTGGTTGTAGATTGTTAGGTAGGTTCAAGAAGGTGTGGGGGTTTTTTTCGTAACCTTTTGTTAGTTTTTGATTTACTAGAATTTGGCACTAAACCAAATGTTTCTTTTAGCGGCCATATTTAACACAATAGAAGTGAGAACGTGTAATTTTTTAAACAATAGGGTATGTTTGTAACCATTGATAATCCTTTAGGTGTTTAGATTTAATGTAATATTCTCAATAGGCTCTTACACGAACGAAAATGGTTATCCTGTAACATAGGTATTATTTTATTAATTGCGAGCTATGCTACAAAGTTCACGATGGTAGGTTCTCCAATTTGATACCCATGGGCTGTGGAAGGACCTAACGCCAGTTTTCCGCGTTTAATAGCACGCTGCCACAATGGTTACGGCCGTGTATATGTTATTTAATTCGTCAATTCTTCTTTTTAATTGAATACCAGTAAGTACTTGTATTAACATTTTATGTTTACTGATAGGAGCATAACTACTGTTTACCTGCTCTTTGAGGAATTATTTTCAAACAGTATTAAAAAAAATGAATGCTTATACGACATATTGTCTTAAAATTAGGTATGACTGGGTTATAGGCTATAGTTTAGTCTTCTTACTAATATTTGCTTATATTCTCACTACATAAATCACGCTTTTCGTCAAGGGATTTGTATTCCTTGGTTGGTAGTGCGGTAATACACGACTGTTAGTTGATAATCAGTCTTTAGGAACATATGGTGGAATAAATGTGTTCTTCACCTTAGCTTTACAGTTTAATATAATTTGCTAAGGTCTTTAGATCTGGGCCTTTTCCCCTTTTACGACAGGAATTCCTATAAGTAAGATTTTATATTATGAATCTTGCTTATGGTCAATATCTGGCTTAGTAGGTATAAAGCGTTATTATATAGCAGTTAAGTAGGCGATATTACTACACTTTATTCAGTTAAAATTATATATTTAACTTTTTTTAAGCTAATCCTAAGAGACCCCGTAATATTATAAAAAGCACATGAAGGGGATTCAAATGATTTTCAAAGGTTTAACGCTCTGTTATCTTTATGGCATCTTATTCCCAATATATTTGGTTACTTAACTAAAGATTAATATTTATATGGTTTAGGGTCATAGTATTGTTTACAGATAACTACGTATATTTATTTCACCCTATGGCATGAAATATTAATAGACACAGAAAATTTGCTGTCACCCCCTTTTATTAAATTTTTAACCTTTAAATATTACATATTATTTTCCGCTTTACTATTTATTCCATTGAATTTTTATACCAGTGCTTTATGCAAATTTCAAAATTATTTCTAAGTATAAGGCTACTATATTTGGTTTCTTCAAACCAACGTCTTCTTACTAGATTTTTTCTTATAATAAAGATTATAGGTTAATAAGTTTTAGAATTAGGCAGTTCAAAAACCCTAAAGTAGTTTTAGATTAAAGGAAGTACAGTATGAGGTAGGCCCTTATGTGTATGGAATTAGTGTAACAAAAGAATAAAGTAAGAACGAAGTTTCTAAATTTACGTAAAGAGTCTGTAACAGATTAACGCTCTTATATATACTTATAAAAATATTTTGTTTTTAACGTATCTATATTAATACTTTCGCACGAAAATTCTTTGATTTTAGTTAAATTCAGCTTATAGATCTTGTGTATCAGTTCTAAAATAGCTACCATCATATTTT
>JACYFI010000124.1:0-10870 GCA_020975735.1 Ophiocordyceps xuefengensis
ATTTTGAAAGTCATTTAGATACCTTTAAATTATAGTATTGGATTACGGGAAAAGTATTTTGCTGCAAAGGCGTTTAAGAATTTTATTCTTCTTTCTGATATTTAGATTGCAAAAATTTCTAACACGAAGGAATTCGAATTTTAGTCTCAACCGTAGGTTCGGTAACTGTTTTTTTTTTGGTAAAAAAAAAATCTAAAACCATGAAACTAATCGTTCTAAGTTAACATTAAGATGGCTTTTTTATAATCCGAGGTCTCATGGACCCCCAAGGGCCTAGGAAACTTTAGCTCAACCTTTTTCTTTTGCTTCTGATCACGCACAAAAATATTAGGAATTATTTTTCTTTAACAAGTAAACCATATCATATTATATTCATTTTTACCCCCCCCTTTAACCCTTAAAATATGTATTTAAGAGCAAGTTTAAAAAAAACAAAATCTTTACACTCATTTTATGTACATTACTTTAAAAGGATAGCTTAAGGCAAAAAGGGGGTTTTTATATAAGCTTACAATAAGCTTTAATAAATTACGGAGACTATGATAAAATATTAAAAAAGTCGTTATTATTTTGACCTACAGGATTTGGACCTAATTCTTCTTTGCAGTAACTACGCCATAAGTTTATCTTTCAGCCACAGCGTACATATGCTACTACCAGTAAAGCCTGGCAACATTAAACTAAATTTTGAATAATCTCGAAATAGAAGGTTGTAGGTAAATTCATTTTTGTGTGGTGTGGAGCAATAATTTGTTTTTATATAAAGTTTAAATAATCATGGCTAATTTAAAAATAAATATAGGAGGCGGCACTTATGTGTTAGACGGGGGCTTCCATCCAAAAAAAAAATAATAGCCCTAATTTTTCTTATTGCATAATAGTACCTAAAAAACAGTATAAAAAGTGAAGCATGTGTAGCATAATTTAATTAGGGTTGGACATATTAAACTTTAGTAATTTAGAGGGCAGGTTGCGGCAATACTCGTGATGAATAGGGGTATGCGCTTGCAAGCCCCGCAAAAATTACCAATAAAATATTATAAAAATTAAATAGACTATTTACTAGTAGTAGCGAGCTTTGCTTGCGCAACACCAAAATACTAGGGATACCCAAGTAGCGCTATAGCAAAAGGACTATTTCACTCAGCTTGTGCTAACACCAAGCACATGGGGGGCGTCTAGCCTCATCTCGAGTATCGAAGTCCTAGGATCGTAATATTGAGAAGTTATTATAACTCTGCCTTGAGCTAATTGAGACTAAAAGATTCTTTATCTAACAGCAAAATAATGCTTACCTGCTATTTCCATTATCAGTAGTCAGATTATAAAATATCAACCTTTTAGTAAATGCTTGCTAATTTGCGTATTTTTCGTTATAGACGCGATGATATACAAGCTAGCTATATTTTTACTTTTAAAGGGTGAAATCTTCCCAAATGCGCGGATTCAGTGGGGGGCTTGTTAAATCCTCATTCTAAACTAGCTTGTAGACCCTTGTTTTAAGTTAAGCTTGTAGTATTATCTGAATTGAACCTCTGGGTGTTAAATCAAGGAAATTTAACTAGCTACTTTACCTTCTACTCTAATTGTTTGTAAAATAATCGATAAGAATTATCAAGCTGCCACCTACGATCTAGAATAGATCTAACCACTAACGTAATTAAAAATTTAATCCTGAATAAAAATGGCATTAGTAATAGTCTCCTATTCTTCAATCGCAGTACCCTTTGAGGCATTTATAAATCTTATTTCCTGAAATAACCGATCTTGTGCTGTTTCACTGCAGAGATATGAAAAGGGTAGGTAACCCTTCTCGTTTTTACATTTAAGAAAAAAGTATTTCTTTTATTATAGTTTTACCTGTAACTTATATATTTTTCAATATGAATGCGTCGAAATGTAAATCTTTTACAATAGTACTACACTCCCTTTAGCCACTTTCTAAATAAACTGCCTAAATACTATTGTAAACCATAAACCCCGTTTTTCTTAATTTATCTAACATTTTATTTCCAGACTGTAGTTTTACTGTAAACATAGGATTTATTCCAAACGCTTTCTTACTTTAATTCTTATGATGCAATAAAATCCTTTGGATTTTTCCTATTAAACATGGATCTTGAAATGGCTTAGTTCCTTTAAGATTTTATTTTCTCTAAATTAACAGGGGACTTTGGTGCGGAAACAACTTTTTTTATATTTGCTGACCGCGCAGCTATTTCAAGCACAAAAATCAGAAAATAAGTACAAGTTACTATCTTATATTTACAGGGAAAAGGTTTCTATTTCGGGATTAAAGATATAGGTCTTTTAAAGACTTTTGGAGTCTTTAAGAATCCAACATAGAATCCTGCGCCCAGGGCTTTAAAATATTTTTAACCAGGTTTTAATAATATCATATATTTTTTTGTTATTAAAGATAATACTCTTTCTTTACTATGTTACCTCTATTTACCATAAATACCATAAGTAAAATAATGAAGGCTTGCTAGCTGAACAAGAAAAATGATGAGCTTTGCGCCCCCATAACTTCAAATTGAAATTAATATATAAACTATTATGGCTAAAACCAATAAATGGAAAGTGATTAAGTGCTATTAGGCTAAAATCGATACCCAGGTTACCCTACGTATTTACCGTTAACCTGATGTTATTATTAATGATGAAAAACCCCCCTTATTTTTATGATCGAGGCTCCCTCATAATAGTTTTTCTGATAAAAGATTTGTAACATAGAGGTGGGTTTGTCAAATTAACTAAGTCCAAATCTTTACCTGGAAACAACAAATTGGTTTTAAAGTTTAACGGTTATTAAATTTTTAATTAATTTTTACCTGTTTTGTTTTGCATATTTGTTCTAAAGCTATGCTTACAAGGCAATAGGAAAAATAAAGCTCCAAAAACAATCGCCACATTATTTGAATCTTGTCCCGGAGTTTCCATCGTATTTGTTTTGTAGTAAAATGGGGCAAGGCCGAGATATTTGTTAGAAATATTTTCGTGGTCGCAAAGCCTATCCACTCTTTGTGGAGCATCACAAAACGTCTATTTTATAAGTTATAACCGCTAATGATAATAGGGTGATAAAGTAACAAGATGATTGGAACATTCACTATTTATTACGGCTTTTATTAACTTCTTTAAGTAAACACGTATAGTCTCTGAGGATCGCTCTTAAAAAATCATAGGATTTGTGCCCAATATTTATTGTAGGTTTCCTGCTAATTACCTATTTTATAACTGCCTTACATTATAAATAGGGGGTTTCTAGCATATAAGTGTTTGTTAAATTTCATAATCACGTATGTGAAAAGGCCTACTGTGGACCTAAAAAGCTTGTTGAAGGGAATGAAACATGTAAGATTAACACCTTGTAAAATAAAAAGTCAAATTGTGGCTTAGGCTAAGATAAGGATCATAATTTAGACCTAACATTATGAATTCGATATATCAACCTGCAAACACTTGCAAATCGGCTCCCATACTTAAAAAACGTAGGTGGAAAATAACAAGTCATATTTATGTACCGTTTACAATATATATCGTATCAACAAAAAATTAGAAATCTTTTTGAGTTAGCTGCTATCCATGCTGTCAAGTCAAAACAATAAGGCACCACCTAAGGGTGCTAGAGGGGATATGGCTGCAGAGCTTCTTAAGAATTTTCTAACCAAAATTTCTGTATACTTCGCCGGGATGTTTCTAAATGTAGAGGGATAACCCTACACCGTAAATATTTCGTATCGTTGGTGTGTTTTACTACTATTTTTTTGCTATTTCCTACGTTTTATGAATCTTTAATTTATTATCTCCAGGGGTTTTATATAATAATGTTTCTCTAAAGATTTATATCTTCTTTTTATTCATTAGCATGATGTATGTTTCATCCTACAGACAAGCCAGAATAAGTTATTTATTAAAACTTGATCTCATAACTTTAATTATTTACATAACAAGTAAATAGATTTAACCTCTACACAAAGGACATAATCAACCATCTCGTGTTTGAATATCGAAATCTAAGGTGTTTATTTGTATTGACCCTTGAAAAGGAGAAACATATAGTAAGGTGATCAGCTTGAGATAAATATTGCACATCTTAGTCTTTGATTTTTAAAACCCAGATATAGGACCTTTTTCAGGGTTAACCCCTTTAACAGGGGTCCGGTACCCCTTTTCACCTATCTTTTTCATCAATTCTCCCCTCAAATACTTTACAATAAGTAGCCGGCGCCAGGCTGGGATACCACCGAATCCTAAGAACTTTAATTTGTCTAGAAAAGTATCTAACCTTTTGACCACAAGATAGGCCGCCTGTTTCCCTGAACCTGCTTTCTAATAGATTTTACCATAAAACTTTTACAAAGATATTAGAGGATAACACTTATAGGAGTGGTAGCTCTTATTAAAATAAACAATTTATTTTTTTGCTGCAATAGCACGTAAAGTGGCCCCCTATATCTTTTTTTCCAACTCGTTTCCCTAACCATATTTCTCATGGGATAAGGATAACTTACTTATTTTTTAGAGCCTCAAGGATTTGTTTTTTAGTTATCTTTTATCGATTTAAGTTAAAATTAAGATCTTTTTATTACTGTATATATAATCTTTTCAAAGGTATTTAGATCATCAGGGAACAAATTTTCTTTTACTTTTTTTAGATTTATTAATTGCTTTTGTTTTAAATTTTTTTTCCTTGGATACTTGTAGCTTGTTTTCCAGAAACTCTACTTATTAGTTGATCTTTAAAGATAAACTTGTCTTTTGTCTATAATAATATTGTGTTAGTTCATTTTTCTAACTATAGGGCTAATAATTTGGTGGCCGTAGGCTAGAACAATCAAATTAATCATTTGTATTGATATTTATCAAGTTGGTAATTTTTAGTAATTTTGATCATCTCTGAAGCTTTTTTTTTTAGTCTTCCTTTAATGATCTTTTGTCAAAATAGGGTATCTTTAGATTTTTTGGGTTTTTTAGGGTTCTTCTATTATTTGGAAAAAACCTTCTTATATTTATATCAATATTTTCTTAAACCTTTTATTACTCTATCATGCTCAACTTAAAGGAATAAATAATCATTGGTAAAAGACAAGAAAGAATTACGCTATAGTTAAATTTATTTATAAATAACCAGTACGCCCAATATATTAAAAAAATTTTAAACAAGGAACCTATAAATTAAAGTGATTTGTCTTGAATGGTCCTTATCTTTTATAAACATGGAGTTATACTAATTACATCAGACATTTATAGGGATAGTCATAACCAAATTTGCAATAATATATAAATACTTAGCTTTCACTTACTATCTTACTATAAAGTATAAAAACTTACCTACCTAATATCGACCAAAAATTAACAAAGGATTTTACTTTGGTAATTTTTTTATTACTGATTCCTGCGTAGCATCGCGCAGGAGGGTCGGCTTCACCTAAGTGTGCTTCCGCGAGATATGAAAAAATCGCGCCAGCAATTTATAATTATAGAAATCTTCAAAAAATTGTCTTTGTCGATTACATGAGTCGAAGTCAAAGCCCGTCAAATCATTTTGTACATATTTATTTTATTTCACTATGCGTGCCAGAGGTCCAGCCTAAGGCTTGGCTTACCAGAGAAAAAATTATAAGAAGCAATTAATTTTTAATACTTTAGATATGTGTAAATTCTTATTTTAGAGGGCAAGGTTTGCACAGCGAAAGCAATATAACATGACTTATGAATATTTAAAAAAGAAGATTACGCAAGCTTCGACTCAAATATAATACTACGCAGTTATGATTGAATATAAAAAGGGGGAAATGCCCCCCTTTATTGGCTATCTCCGTTCATTTAAAAGAGCTTCCAGGTGAAACCAGCGGCAAAATTTTTAATAAAAGAAACTCATAGTTATCATAAAGGATTTCTGTATGTGAAACTTCAATTTTTAAAAAAAATTCTGAAGAATTTTATATTCAATACGTACAAGAATTTTGAATTTTTTATAAATCAACGGGATGATAATAAAATTTTTCTGGATTAAATAACTCATAAACTATATATGAATCAGGAGTTATTCTATTGACCCCATTAAAATACTTCATACAACATGTTCATGCCTTTAAAACTGATTGAATTTAAAAGTATATGATTTGAAGGATTTTTACTATTTGTTGTATAATTGTTTCCAATAGAGGGTATTAAATCATTAAAGGATAAATTTTAGAGTGTAAAATTTATTATGCTTAATTGTAGGCATTCATTCCAATTCCTTTACAAATACAAATTAAAAAAAACTATAAGAACCTTTGCACAAATAGTACTCCTCGAAAAGATAAAAGAAATTCATTGAACCTTAATTTATAATCAGGTTTATGAAATCTTTTATATAATAACAACAAGCTTTTTCTAAAACTCATCACACTTAACTCAATATACCATGTTCATTATTATTACTAAATAAATCATATTATTTCATTAGGATGACTATATATGTAGAATAAAATTTATTTTTATGATTGATTATTTTTAACCCTATGTAAATTTTTGAATACGGTTAAATTCTTCATAAGTCTCTACCTATGCAAGCTTTAATTCGAATAGCTTTAATACTAACTTTTTAGAAGAGATCTTCCTTTAAATCAAATTATTCCCTTTTTCCATCTATTATTTCCGCTATCAGGAATAGAAATAGTATAAGTTGGTTATTCCTTATTATTAGTAAATTTAAGAAATACCTTTTGCTGCGCGTGGTTTCCAGCGGCGGAGCTTCTCTTATTTTTCTTTGTGTATGTCCAGCGTCGCTGGATCAGTATGTAATTATTATTATTATTAATAATAAAAAAATGCAAAAAAAATAGTTTGTAAGAAAGGCCGAATTAAATGATTGACGTAAATCTTGAGAATCCTTTATCAGTTTTCTGGTAGATTGTATATTAAATATTTAAACGTTTTTAGTATTAGATATAGTATTAATGATTATTTTCAAATATTTTAATAGAAGAATTTTAAGTGGCTTCCACTTAGATCTAGTAAAATACGTAGATTATTATAAAATATAAATAGTTAAATAATAACTAGAAATATAGTTCCAGTATATGTCAATTGCAAATATGAAAATAACTCAGGCCCATTTAACGCCAACCTACGTGATAAGTCAGTTAAGTTTGCTCAAATATTTACATACAACACTGCTTCATCGCAGTGGGGTTCCGGACTATAACTATCTAATGATTAACTTACTAACTTTCGGATTAGCACCGGGTAGTCTCTACGGATCCTAACTCATAATAAATTGGTGAATTTAGATTACTTTCGGTTTCCACGGTATTCCTAAATGGGGGTAGAGGTTACTATTTTAATCACTACATTATCTTTTTTCGGATTCAAGAAAACATATAAGCTTCACCGTAGCAAAAAATTATATAATAATTTTTTACCGAAAACGTTGGGAATTTTTCTAACGGTGTACCATGACCCACACGCCCTTTCCTAAAGGAAATCATTTTGAAATTTTTTCAAACAGAACTGAACTTTTCTCCTAACATGGATAGTTAGTAACATGTGCCACTATTTTAGCTAAATAGCCCCTTCTTGATACTTTCCCTAAAAAATAGAAGGTTAAATAAAGGGGTAACCCGAATCTTTAATTTTGATATTTCAATAATAATGGTTTTACAATTAATCTATCTAAAATAAACGTCGTGATTGTCTATTTCGAGAAAACGAAATTTGCTCTCGATCTACGATACGAAAAACAACCGCCCCCGGTTCTATAATAACCCAGATAAGAGCAAGCTTTAAGGGTAAAGTAGGTGTGCCTATTAAAAATTTAGGTATTTTAATAATAGCCATTTGCTCTTTAAATTTATTATCTCTGTGTGAAAGTAATTTTTCTACTAAGTTTTAGTTTAAACCATGTCTTTTTAAAATATGCAAAGTATAGACAGATTTTTTTTGGAAGTTTAAAGGAGGAAAATAATCAAATGTTTTATATTTCAATAATTTTCTTCCTTTTATATTTGACACCTCAAATACATACCTCTTTTTTACTGTAAATCTTTACAGTTCCCACCTACTACTTAGCCTAAATATCAACCAGCATATTAATATTATTTTAGATTAAGTTGATAATCTTTATAACTAGTTCTTGTCTCTGAAGGACTGTTAACTATATGGTTTTACTTGATACTACCGGTCACCGTCCAATTAGCCTACTTCAAAATATTTTTTTTATTCGTCTTATGTTATTTTTATCACATAAATCATATAACTGCAATTATTCAACACCACGGACTAGAATTGGGCTTTATCTGTCCTTGTCATAACATAATATGGTATACTAAATTCCTTAAAGAATTCAAACTGCATGGCAGGAATGCAATGTTCTATGAAGCATTTAGCCCAACCACAACTCCACTTAGATAATTATCAAATTAATTTTAATCTTTCATAACTAAAATAAAGTATTTTTGTATATGTCTTTTTTTTAAGTGACTTTTCTTTATAGTATGTGATTTAAAGTTTAAGTAGTTTTAGCACTGCGCTGCTGTTCACTCAGCATCGTCTACTTATAAAGTTGTAGTATCCGCCTCTAACGAAATAATCACCTTTTAATAAGGCTAGTTATTGTGATGGTTATCTACATCAATTTTACAATTTTATTAGAATTTCAGTCTTTTATATTAGGGTTAAGATCTTCAATATCTATTCGGGCGAATATAGCTCAAAGTACATTCACCGTACTAAAAGGTATATTTTCTTTAATAGATTCCAACTAATGGTAGCCGTGATTAAGATTTAATTAATTTGGATAAAGTTAGCTAAAGATGGAAATTAATTACTATAAACTCTCCTTATAGAGAATTATATACAATTATACGGGATTGGCAGAAAATCTGCTTCTTCCATTCTTTTCTATACTCTCCTAAACGAATGGGTTTTTTATGCAAAGCAGAAAAGGATTGTTTCTCTCCTGTTAAACCGTTAACATAATTAGACCTTTAGTCTTGTTAAAGAATTATTTATTTTTAGCCAAATAGAGATATAAGTTTTTAGTTTCCGTCTCTGTATGTAATAACCCGTCTGAGGAATGTCGTTGTTTCAGTACATTCAAAGGTAGGAAACTACATTGGTTATCATGAAAGGTTTTCCTATAGTTAAAGTTTTTAATATCACAAGTGTAATATTCTCAAAGTTGAAGAATTAATCTATATCGCTATTGAAGAAAAGCTTTTTTTATTTAAGGCATATTAAGGAGTTTTTTGTCTACTATTTGAAAGCGAAGTATTAAATAGTTTTCATCTCTATTTGGTAATGTATAGAGCTTCCTCTATGTTACGGTTTGTATTTTTTATTCATTATTTAAATTAACACAATTTTCACCCTGAATTTATCTTTTCTGTTATTAATAATTTAAAGCTCTTATTCTTTTCCCAAAATTTACTTATAAAATTTATGTGTTTGAAATGGATTTAGGCCAGCCCTTCCTTTTTTTGTCGTAAGTTTAGACTTGGTACTTAATTTTCTTGTCACTCTTAATAATTTATATTTATTTCATGGACTATATCTTCAAGTCTAGTTAAATATATTACTTTTTTAATAGTTACGGGTAGTCTCTAAGGGATCCTACTAAGAAATTCCATCTGTTGGTTTCCTGCCTGATTGTCGAAAATTACATATTGTTCACTTCATATCGCTTAAGGTTAATTGTAATGCAATTGATTAGAATTTTCCGCAATATGGTAATTCCTTTAAAGGGAGGCAAGCTAAGTGGGATATACCTCCGATTGTAAAACATATAAAGACGAAGACCTAATGAAAAATACATTGAAAAGGCTGGTCATTTAATAGCCCCACCGTAGCCGTGGCTAACCATAGAAAAATTTGTTATCCCTTGAGGAACGCAAATAATTAATGTGCAGGCTGTAAAAATAAGCTCTAAGTCCCCAAAGGGCAGTATCTAAGTTTAATAAATGAGAAGCCTACCTAAATCAGGGTAAGTTATTGAAACCAACAACCCATAACCTAAATTTTCATATAACGTTTTGAAAACCATGTGCGTTTATTTAATAAGTTCTTATTCTGATTGGTGTAACCCTATTCCCCTCTATCTTCTGTACCCCCAAAAGGTGAAACATGTACCTGCTAGTTTAGGCAGCCATTATCTGAACCCTAAGTACCCTAAAAAATCTCGTCTATATGCATACCTAAGGCTAATAAAAGTGAGGTGACAAAGAAGGATCGCTAAAACCCTGAATAAGGTTAGGAAGTATAAGTTTTTATGATTTGGTTGCATATTATTTATTCTGGTGTTTTTATTTATGTTTTGCTAGTCTATAGTGTGTTGCATGCCCCTTATATTTTTTATTTAGGCAAGCTAACGGTAGCTTGCACTTTAAAAAATAAAAGGCATCCCCCCTACTAAGTAAATGGTTGCATTATTTCCCCGGATCTCGTCCAAGATAAGGCCATTTCCACACTTGTGATTAATGGAAAATGAAAAACTAAGAGCGGAGCCATGCAAACTATTTATTTGCTGTGACCAGAGAACATAGGAGTGCGGAGCTTACACGTGGCAGCTCTCTTGATTTTTTGTGCGCTTGTGGTATGTTTTACTGCCGCTAATAAAGTAGTTAATAAATTCAGGGAACAGCAGCTGGAGCATCAAGAAAAGTTTCTTATTTTTTTTCTATTATCTTGTAGTAATTTCTGCGTACTTGCCTCACGAAGATTCCCTTTTAGTTGCAATACGTCATAATGTTTTTATACCTTTTTACTTTCTGCAAATGCTTTCCTTCCTAAATATCATTCTATACTACTCTTCTAACTTTAAAAAAAATTTACATATTTTTCAAACCAAAAACAAACATGAAACTTATCGAAGTCAACT
>JACYFI010000125.1:0-12563 GCA_020975735.1 Ophiocordyceps xuefengensis
TTTTTTATACCCTGATAAAGAAAGTGAGATAAAAGGATTAGATTTTTTCACCCAGCGCACATAAAAAAGTTTCAAGTTAAGGTGGTAAGATACCTTTACTCGACTTAGCAGAAGTGAACCTGTTTAGCTAAACAATAACTCATACATTTTGGGAGAACCTCCCTTAAACGCCGTATTTTTATAAAATGTATCAGGTATACTAATCATGCTCAGGCTAATGACTCGAGGTAAACGTAAAATCAAAAAATGAGCAACGGAAAGGAAATGGCAATTCGCACACCAAGTCCTAGTTAGGTATTGCAGTTCATCGACTTAAGGTGATGGGTGTTAAAGAGGCGTTAGCTTTTCCCTAGCACCCTTGGCGTTTTAAGGCTTAAGAATATAGTCAGACCCCTACTTCAAAAAATGTAACAGGGTATTAATTTTTATACATGTTAATGGATAGTTGGTAATTAATATTGACCAATATTAGGAGGGAGAAAGTCCTAAAACTTTTCCTTGTGTTATGTCGCGGCGAGATAGTAGCTCTACAAAATGGATAAGAAGGAAGGATTCGATTCGGCTTTATTACAAGGGCATTCGCCAGATGCGTTTAAAATTTTAATTTTAAAAGAGACGTTGCCCCTATACACAAGTAATTAATTTTATTTTTTTTAGTCCAGTAGTAACAGTTTAACTATTCGCTTTTCAAGGTACGCTGTATACCATATTGGGGTTGATTATCTTAAGGTGATAGAATTAGGTATACTATTTTAAGCAAGCTGTCTTTCAAACTTTAGTACCTATGGTATTATGATAGCGGGATGAAGTGCTAATAGTAAATTATGCTTTTCTTAGGGTTTTAAAAAGTACAGCCCCAATTAATTAGCTATGATATTAGTTTTAAGATTAGTATTATTATATAATTATGATAAAATGTTAAATTTAAATATAAAACGTAACAGTTTCAAAAAATCAGTATGATTTAGCCTTTACCTTATTCTTGTACACTAAAATATTCTTTATGTGGTTCTGGTTACAATGCCAGAAACCTAACAGAGCCCCTTCATTTAGCTGAGGCTATTTAGATTTTGGTCTCATAAAGTCACCAAATTGCTGGGAATGTCTTTATTAAGAAAATCTAGCGGGGAAGTAACTTAAAGTTAAAAGTCTTCAGAGACTATAGGTGATCGTTTTAACTTTACAAATATTAAAACAAAAGTGATAGTCCAGACTTAATGGAGAGTATAAATTAATACGATTAATATATTCTACCTTACAAGCCTTATTCTTATTATACGATCCGGAGGGCTAATAAGATAATAAAATATTTTTGTACTTCGGCGCAAATACTACTAATTTCTTTTTCTTCGCTTGCTCGACGAAAGTACCAGCAAAAAAAAAACAGCATAAAACAATACACCTTATACTAAGAGGGTTTTATATTTCATTTAAATCAGCAGCCATTCAGGCTTTAAATACTAACCCGACACTAGTCTCAATTGCCCATTGTAATATTTAAAAAATTATAGAGAACTTTGTATGTCAATATAAAATAATATTAAAAGGCAAAGAGTAGGTATTTATTATACTATAATGGTAAACATTACATAGTTAGTTCAAAAATCTACTAATGACACATTAAATGATAATTTAATTAAGAAATTTATTGCATTTTTTTGTTCCTCGCCCTAGCATAGCTTGTGCTAGGAAAAACAGCACAATAATGTATAACTTCGCCTAAGCATATTAGAAATCAAGGTAAAGGTTTAGGAGGCCGGCAAGCTTGTTAAATATATTATTTACAATTATAAAAAATATATATTAGGATTTTAAAACCTAATCTTAAAGATAGATATATTCGATTTTTTTCTTATTTATTTAAGCATATGTGATAATAAACTCCTCGTTATAACGGTTAATTGTAAAATAGAGTTAACCTTGTACTGCTCGGAAACGTACTCATTTACCTTATCTGGTAGGCATTATGTTACATCCCTGCTCTAAATACCTATGTCCCTTACCTAATATTAAACCTCCAAGTGATTTTCAAAGTTATAGATTTTTACGATTAACAGATTCTTATAAAATCACAACCAAGGTCTATGATAAAGTAAGGAGGTATCTTATTTTTTGATTCAATGACTGTGAACAGTAAACTGTATATTGACAGTACGAAAGAGTTTTATATAAACTAAAGAGCCAACACTGTAAAAATATAAAAAAAATTCTAATGCTGCTAGCCACGCACGCACGCACGGCTAACAAAAGCTTTCCCTAAAGATGGTTGTAGATAAGTTTAGTTATTATATACAAGTATTGTTAGATACCAAGGAAAAAAATTAGCCATCAAAATTTAATGGAGCTAGAAACTAGTTAAATATATCTAATGAAATTTAGATATTTTTATAAATTTTTATGTGCTATTGCTATACAATAAATTTGGGTTATAAAACATACTAATGATACTAAATTAAAGATTAGGTAACCGGTAAGTTAGAATCCGTTATAGCAAAAGGCGGCCGATATACGCAAGGCTAAGATGAGTAAAAGCAAAAGAAAAATACCCTTTTAGGTGTAGTAATATCTAGTAACTAGATTGGCCTACTTAATTATAAAATTAAAAACATTGTAGAATTTTGCTAAAACAATTTAAATTCACTAGGGTACACGTAGATGGCGCAAGCCTTATTATACGCTATATGCAGAATTTGTTAACTATTTAAACCTAGATTTAGTGGGCTAAATTAGTAGTTCTCGACGCCTCGTAACACATCGTTTTAGCACCATAATAAATGAACAAAAAAAAAATAGAATCACCCACGGAATCCTGAAGTAGTTAGCGGATTTTATGAACCCGAACTCGCGGCCTGTTTATAACGTTTTCTCTTTTTACCCGCATAAACGCTAGTTTTATTGTAATACATTGTAGATTATAAGTTATATTATTCTAGGTGGTTTTTATACAAATTCGATTTTATTTATATATTTGATTAATTAATTTTAACATGCATATTTATTTTGATATAGGCATCGAACTACAATCTACAGAAATATTTTAAAACAAAGACAATTTTAAACTATTCTAAATGTGAAAAGGGTTATTGTCTGTTTAACTTTAGGTACTAAAAAGCTCCAATATTTGGTTTTTTATTTAATTTGATCCGGGGCCTTCTATTTCCTAGGAACTTACGATTCCGACGAGGTTGATGTTGCCTCCTGTTTGAACTGTCTTTCTGCTCTATTACTTAAATTTGACATTTTATATTAATTATAAAACCATTCTTTATTATATATGTTTGGGTATATTTTTATAAGATGTAAAATTTAAATTTTAATTATAGATCAATTAAATAATAGAGTATATCCGTAAAAGGTATGCAGTATATGAATACATAAAATTATATATGAGCTTTACCTATTCCTGTTACGGCATGGCTCATTTGTTATTGCCTTAAAACAAATAGCAAATTTAGAACCTGGCTGGCTAGCCACCGTCTACTAAAAAATTAACACTAAATAATACCTAAGGTGAAGAATATTCCACTCTATTTTTTAAAGATCATTTTATTTGGTTTTTAGTCGCTTGTTGCTCTGCTCTTAATAAAAATAAGGTATTCCTTATACCTCAGGGCACAGGCAACGCATCCCACTGTTGGGCCGTGACTAAACGAAGCAGCTTGATAAGGGTTTAAGGCAGATGCTTCAATCGGCTTTATTTTTTCTATGCTTTCCAAGGCTTTTAGCTAGACAAGATATTGTTACGCACCATAAATCTTGAGCTCGCTATTTTTTTTGTGCAGCCCAGCCCCGCTTGCTGCTGCTTCGCCAGCCCCATGGAAGCAAAGCAAGAAAAATCCAGAATCGCTAAGATTTCACCATGACAATGCATGTTCACATGTGGTTCTAGGCCTTTTAGCCCAGTAGGCTAAAAGCTCGAAAAATTTAAGAGTTCCAGAGTAAATATTTTTTACAATGTTATTAATCTTTTTTAATAATCTGTACTGTTATAGCTGCGAACTGTGATATCTAAGTATAAACATCTAATATGGAAAAAAAAATTTTAAAAAGTTACGTGGCTCCAAACCTCATCAAAAAATATGGTTACTTTATAACTAAGTGGGAAAAACTTGATGTATATCATCAATTATTCTTCATGTATTTAATAATAGTATAATCAAATTCTTCAAATATGAGAAAAGACATTATAATAATTCACTACTTTGATATTTAATTTAAGGGTCGTAAGCATGGTATAACCGTATACTTTATGTTTATTGAACTACATAATAATACCAGTAGGTTTTTATCGAATTTGAGATTCTATAAAAAGGAAAAATTAAAAATCTTTTTAGTAATATATGCTATTGTTAGAACGTGTTATTATTAGACGTATTTAGACATTCATTAATGGTTATTCTATATATCTTGAAACGTATCTTACCCTTCCTTTATTTATATTAGGTAGAGGTTATTTGGGTCTGATATAAAATATGTCGTAGTTACTATTTTATTCTTATATACATTATGGAGGCTCATTATTCTTATTATTATCTTGATTAAATATTATCATGTACTATGGGGAGTACCTGATTTGATACTTTATTTAAATATAATTATTTGCAATATAAACACAATATTTTTATTTTGGAGGGATTTTATAGGTTTGCTGTGTATAAACACCGGTTTATGGGTTGAATAATTGACTACTAAAGAGGCACACTTTGGGTCAACGGCCCTAGGAGGTAGTTATTGTTTTAAGCCCGGGATTGTCATTAAGTTAAGTCTATAATGGGGATATTCAGCCTAATTTACTATTACTTGCTACAAAGTTACATTAGATTATACTTTTATAATTATCTGGTTATAGGGACCATAACTGTTTCTTTATGCTAGTTTTAGTACTATTAGAATACAGACATTTAAAGATTAATTGCCAATTTCTTCATGCTCATGCTCAGTATATTAATGAGTGCTTTTAAGTAGAAACTCTTTATCAAGGTCTAGAAGGGTTTTATTATATTAGGATTAGCACACGGATTTGTATCAATGGGTCTTCTTTTTGGTTTGCGGCAGGGGGAGTTTTATACCGTATGAACTGGGGGCTAGATCTATATACTTGCACGAAGGGTTTAGCTCAATTAATGCCTATATGTCTTATTTTGTTTTTTTTATTTTATGTTTGGTATTGTTGCTTCACCTTACTTTCATATCCATAGGGGGAGTCTTATCTTTATCAGGTAGTTACTTGAATGATACCATAATGGGGATTTTGAGCTTGTCAGTCTATTTGTATTACTCAGCAGCTATTCAATTTATCTGTTCAATCGTAAATATCTTTCGGGTGGTTCATTTACTATAGATCTAGACAATACGTATCTTGTGTAAAAAAAAAGAGAAATTCTGAATTTATTTCGGAGTTAGTCTTTACAGTAGTTATTCAGGTATATATCCCCTGGGTATATTTAAGCGGTATTGACATTATTTCTGGGTATAATATGTTCTTGTCTATAAATCTCTCTTAATTTGTAAATATAACAATTTAGATATTCATCTAGAATACGTTATTATAAAATACCTATAAGAGAGGGAAATATTTCTTTCCCTTGATACCACATGGAGCAACCACAAATAGTAACACTTTTAAATCAACAATAAAGTTTAATGCTAAAAAAAAAGAATTAATTGGACGCACAACCCTAAAAGTGGTCTTCGCTCTATATTCTTTACTACCTTTATTACCTTACCCTAATAATTTGTTTATTATTAAATAGTTAGTTTATTTGTCCTATGGCCATTGCGACAATTGTGAAATACCCTTTCGTGGTGTTTCGGTAATATTTGGTGGCGTGGGCTTTCATTATCTAAATTTTGTATGAGGGGATAATTCAAGACAGGGTGGTTTTCAAGGCTGATTTTATAAATCACCAGAACACAAGTGGGGTTTTATATAATCCAATTACCATATGCACAAAAAGGTGAAATGAATGCACAAATTCATCTAATATCACCTCAGGTTATTCATTCTTACCATTTTAATCCCTGAAACCCATTTATACCACACTTACTTAATCCTCACGGCAACTCAAGGTAATCCCCTCTTTCATCGCTACCCCCACAACCGATCTACCCAGTCTCAAAGGTCCAAAACACCTTCTATAATACCCCCTAGAAAGCCTTGTAGTTTAATAACTTTACCACACTAGAAGAACATACTTCTTGATATAAGTTTATTTTTTACCGCACAATCATTTATGAATTTAACATAATATATTGATAAAAAGATAATCGATTGGTTAATACCTTTCACGTATATTAAAGGAAATAAATATAAGATCAGCGGGTGTTGAATTGCGTAGAAAGGGGCTTTAGTGCGTGCAAGCTCTTTAATGAATGAGGATACGCAACAAATTTATTTTTACACTACAGTGCTGCAACTCCCTCCAAATAATACTTTGCTACACAACCCTAGGGTTCGACTATGGCCATAGTTATGAATAAAGTAAAATGGGGTAAAGCGTGTTTTTCATGTTTTGGATACGGGGTGCTTTGCAGCCCAGGGACAAGTCATGTTATTATTTGGTTAGATTTAAAAAAAAAATTCAGAGTACTTTCTTGAATTGAGTACTATTCAAACTCAGGGAAGATTAATCAGTAAGAAGATTAGTTAGTCCGGAAGTTAACACCATTTGAATTTGTTTTAGTGCTTTACGATTATACCATACTTAATGGTTTTTCTTTTTTTTCTCTTTGCTGTTGGTTGGGTTGGTTGTAAATACATACACGCACCCCCTTAGGCATATGGCATACAACTGGGTTTTACCTGCTAACTATCCCTATCTTTAGAGTCTTGCGTAAGCTTTCACCCTAAGCTATCCTTGTCTTACACGCCCATTGGCTTAATATCATGCCACCCTGCTGCGTAAACTAAAGCCAAGGTGGGTTCAATGCCAGGCATAAGGCTACAACTGCCCCTTCTAGTAGTATAAGCTATTTAATTAAAACTAAAAACGTTAAACTAACGAAAAAATGTTTATTAGTATAGCCTGTAAAATGCTTTAAATTTGTCTACGGATTAAAATAAAATACGTATTATATTAACCAATTTTTTTTTATAAATTACCCCAATTATACCACCTTTTATTATTGAACGAATAGTATTGCTGTTATGCTGTAATAGGGTACTTGTTCGTAGTACATATTATGACTAAAATAATTAACTACCAAGAGACAGTTCGTTTATCTATATTAGATGTTTATAATTAAAATAAATGTAAAATTACAATTTCATAGGTATAAGAGATACTATAAGTAAATTAGTTATTTTAAAGAATATATTATTAAGAGAAGTAATATATTACTACTTTCATGTTTATCTAACAATTAATTTACAAAATAATAAGACCTTCAGATCAATGTGAAGTAAGAGATATATTAAATTTAGGAAGTTTTAGGTGGTAACTTACATTTATTCTTTACACAAATATAGGATTTACTTAATAATCGGGGGTTTTAATTAATTATTAATACTTTTTTAAGCTTAGTGCAACTATACTCATAATAAATTTGATTAAGTAACAATTATCTTATGCTTCCAAGAATCTACTTACCGTAACAATAACAAAATAAGTTAACAATCAAAAAGCTCAGAAATGGACAAATTTAGTTCCCCCTTTTCATATAACTTTATATTTGTATTATGACTATAATAAATTAAATCGGAAGGTTAGCCCTTACAAGTTTTTGCTCTCAAGGTCTTTATCTTTAACCCATTGCTTTTATTTTTACAAATGAGGTATTAGGGGCAACAATTTTAGGCTTCCAAAAAACATGGTTTAAAATTCTTTTCGTTACTGACTACCCGGGACAGGTTGCCCCTTTTAGGGTCTTTACGCTTTATTGAGTTACCTATTTGATTCATCAGTTATCCTGCAGATGGTCGTTCCTTTGGTTAAGAAGAGGACTAAACATGAGTTAGCGCAACACATTTAGTGAGTTATTTTAAGTGGTTTGTTAAATCTATGTTTCAGGTTATGCTTTTTTTTTTTTATGAGTTGGATCCAATTACTTTTTATAATCACTTCTCGGGTTTAGAAATGATTGATTGCGCTTAATCCCAAGCTCATCGTTTTTTCGAAGTATTGAAAGAGTCTTAAATACAAGACGGACTAGACTTTTTACAGTTACTTGACCTGAACTTAAAAAAAATTACAGCAATATTTTTATACACTTGACTTAATTTTTAAATACAAGATTTTTACTTTTTATAGTTTCCGCTGTCGGTATTTTGAATAGCGATAAGATGAGCGAATTAGGGGCTAATTTGACTTTACTCAAAAGTCTATTTTTATAAATGATTTTTTTCTAAAAATATTATTTGTAAAACATTATAGTATTATTTATTTTGATGTTTTATTCCGACTGTTTTTGCTTTACATTTTATTTAGAATTTCCTTATATTATTTTGGATATCTAGGATAATTCTTAACATGTATAAATATTCATAACTATCAGCATCCATTTTTATATATCTTCTTTTCTAACAATATGTATTTGTTTTAATAGGATTTGGTTAAGGTTATTAATAGTTATTTATTAAAACTAAGAATAGAAATTTTATTAGCTATTTTCTAAATTATGTAAAATTTTAACAAAAGTTTTATTTAAAATTTATTTATTTATTCTAGTTATCTTCGAGTATCTGCTCTTAAATACAGATTTTCGGCTTGAATTAAACATAGGGCTTGTATTTAGTATAGTACTATGATTTTATATTATATTATTAAATTATATTTTTTAGATAATACTATTAAAGCGGATGGTATAAAAAGAAAAGCTTAGTGTAAATTTGGGATAAGCCATTCTCGAATTTAGTGTAAAGGATTGAGTTTACTTCGTCATTTATTAGTTAATAAGCCCTAACACGGATGGCAAATAATTATTATGAAAATAGATGATTTCTTTAAATAAAAACGAATCCGTCTCTATCCTAATAACCTGAGGTTTTAATGGTGGTGGTAATGGGGTAATTATACCTGAATAGGGGTAGTTTGAAATATAATAACGTTTTAATCCTGAGGATAATCAATTCAAAGGATTTGATGGACATAAATTTTATCGGAAAGGTTAGAGAGAAAACAAGTTAAGGCGGAGAGAAAAAACCCGTAGGAATATACCAATATAAAATTACTTATAAAAATTCTGGGTGACCCATATTTTACTGCTGAACAGCAAGAAGAATATATTTTATCTATTGAGTACAAGGGTACACCTACAACTTATTAGGTATATGAAGTTTAACAGTAAATTCCCTGGCCGCTATAAACAGTCGAGATTTGGGTTGATGGATTGGTTTAGTAAATAAAGCTAAATTACATATGGATTGTTATAAGGATGTTAATGGTAGGGGATAGAACTTTAAAAAAAATCTCAAGATTCTTTAGTAGAAAAAAAAAGTATAGAATTAAGCTTTATATACATCCTTAACTTTTAATTTCTACTAAGATTCACCAGTTAAAAATTGCTGGTTTTTTTTATGACGTGTAAAATACCGGAAGCAAAGTTGCTAACTAAAGTCAATTTTTGAGAGTGATAAAAAGTAAGAAAGGAAATAATAAACAAATAAAAATTATCTTTATAAGGAATAAAAAAATTTAGAGTAGTGGTAGAAATTAGTTGCTAGTGCATCATAGTTGCTTAGCTTGTTGCTGAGGTTGTTGCGTGCGTTATTATGCAGCAGGCTAACCAGCCTCTAATTATGAGCCGCTATGATAGGTAATTATTCCATAGGGTCAGCTCCACAGAGGTAGACTTAGTATGTGTATAAGGCGAACAAATGAAAATTTTTTTATTAGTATAGACTTATAAAATAGACCATATATATATTATTCACTCACCTTTGATATTCAAATTCTTAGAACTTATAGTGTATGTAATGAACATCATTTAAAAAGAAAGTTTTTCATGTATAAAATTAACATTCAAAATAATGGTATGGGTTGGTGGATGGCTCTGAGTTGATGTTTCCAATGCTGCACATGCTAACGTACGTTGAAAATGTCTAACATTAAGTAACTACAATACTAAAGGTTATTGAATTTAGAATGGTGTACGGTAGGTATAAAGATTAATTTGCCGGGCCTTAAAGAGAATGGTAAATTCCTGTTTCAATAATAAATAAAGGGGTATCAGTTCCCTGCTTTTAGATGAATGATAAATTCCATTCGGGGAAGGTAGTAGATTAAAGGGATGACTTAACTAGCCACAAACTCTCGAGTCCGAATCTGAATAGGTTGATCAGGACACCTTGGGGGTCGGAAAAACCCAATGTCAAAATTAGTACAGCATGAGAATTTTAGCTAATTGGCCTAATCCGGCTGATGGCAAACTGGAGAATTGCAAGTCCATTATTTGACCAGGTCCCAAAAGATGAATCATAGGAATTTATATTAAATTGATAAAGCTTCTGTTAGTATAATTCGATAATTACCAAGTTATGTTATATTGTGATCCTTGACTAATTAATGCCAGCCAGTCGCGGTAATAGTAAGAGACTAGTATTATTCATCTTTAATGCGGGTTTAAGGGTACCTGACGGTTCAATATAGCATAATATAATTGTTAGTATTTTGACTTAGAAGTCTTTTATGATGAGGAGGGAGGAGTAACCTTAGGAGGAGAAGATGAAATTCTTTAATACCAAATAGGACTGCGGTTAAAGGCGAAGGTACCCCCCTTGTAGGTAAAACTGACGTTGAGGGACGAAGGCAAACAGAGAAACAAACAGGAAGTTAGATACCCAAGTAGTTTGCATGGTAAATGATGAATGCCCAATAAAATTAGATAACAATTTAATAATGTTGTTCCGTCAGTAAAACAATTAATATTAAAATTCTTTGGTCTATAAAATGAAAGGTGTTAAATGCCATTCCACCTCAAGAGTAAATGTGGAACCGCAGAACTGAAAATCCTAGACCGTTTCCCTTGGACAACAGGTAGGTGAAGTATGGTTGTTTTAATTTGCAGGATATCCTCGAAAAAACCCTTACCCACAATTTTTATAATAATATTTAACAAGGAGTGACGGCTGTTCTTCAGTTAAATCGTTTGTGAACACTATGTTATCCATGTAATAACCAATCTGTGGCTTATATTATTGGATGCGTTGGCTAATATAAAAGAATATTTATAGAGTAAGACGCCGCTACTACATTAAGTCATTTAGACCCTGGATATACGGAAGAAAAAAGGGACAAGATCACAAAGTCTTTCAGTGCCTTTAATTGTGGGCTATAGACTGCCGACATATCCTGCTTCTTTGAGCTAGGGGTCTCAAGTATCGGGTAAAACTAAAAATTTCCGGGGGAACTTTAAAGGCTTCTGGTATCCCAAACCATATACCGAAAGTAATTGAGTGGCTGAAAGTTAATTACTCCAGGTATGGTAATAAGTCGAAGAGATAGAAAGAATGAATAGTTTATCGGGCGATCTAGTCAATTACAGGTTTAAATGTCCCGCAAGCCATAACAAACTTGTTAATTTGAAAAGAGCAACGAGTGACGGTAGTTTATTTAATAGTTATATTAAGGGTAGTTACTGGAAATGGGTTTGAAAGAACATTATCCAAATCTAAGCCCCGTTCTAAAATATATACTAGTGAACTTTATAATCAGCATGTTATTATTGAAACTATTGCGCGTAGACTAGTTTAGAAATACTAACCTAAAACCACCCCTGGTTTTATAACAGAGGTTTTTTTAATGAGAGGGGATCTTATTCCATTTATTTGGAAAAAATCAAGATAGTTCTACATTTTGTGAAGCATAGAATTAGCATTATTTACTCAAAGAAGATTTAGATACGTTAAAGGTGTATTCAACAACATAGATTTTAAAGGGCAGGGTATATAGTAAAGCATGGTTGAAGTAGTCTTCTAATTCGTTATAACATCTATAGGATTCCAAAATAATGAACTTTAGTTTTATACAGCCACATTTCGATGAACCTATCCTTTACATTAGTAAAAATATATGCCCGACTACCCTTTTATTAGGAAAGCCGTTGTCTTTAATGCAGGAAATAAAGAACATTTAAACAATGAAGGATTGCATGGAAACGCTTAATCAAAATTTAAAGCTTTTATGAATTAAGGTTTATCTGAATTAGTGTAAAGAGAGCTTTTCCCGGAATCATAATTGAAGTATCTAAGACCCTTAGAGTCCAACTTATCATTACCAGACTCACAATTAATTGCTGGGTTTACATCGGGTGAGGTTGTTTTTATGGTTAAAATAGCCAAATCCCTGCGTCTCAAATTGGTTGTGGAGTACCCATTAATATCCAATTAACTCATAAATAAGTAGAGATAGCCTTATGAGAGTGTATACTAGCCCTTTTTCGGGTGTGTGTAATATTAGGTGAAGGAGGTACTAAAACTGTGATTTGTAGAGAAAATTCTCTAATTATATAGTATAATTTATACCATTTTTTAATAATTCATAAGAGTAAAGGTAGGTGGTAAAAAATTACAAGATTACTTAGATTGATGTAAGCAGCTGAAAAGTAAAGTTAAAGGGTCAATATAT
>JACYFI010000126.1:0-12088 GCA_020975735.1 Ophiocordyceps xuefengensis
GCTGATATTTTGCTACTAGTTAATACGAAACCTGGTATAATTAAAATATAAAACCTCGGGACATTGACCGAAGAATCCATACTTTTTAATTTAAACTTCATGTTTAGCATGGTGTGTGTTATGGATCGCCTAATAATAGCAAGCTCTAAAATTAAATAATAGGATGTATTCGACTGTTCATTTGAGCAGCATTTCAGCCGAACCCCACCGGTGAAAGGCAAGTCTGTTAGCGATCACTTAAATAACCGGACGGTCCTTCAACATATAAATTATTGACCTTTAACACCAGTTTGCTAACATTTTGTACTTAATTTTCTTTATCAAGAGTTCACAAGTATTAGTAATTAAATATTAACTAAATTCTAAAGGTTATATTAAGAAGTTAGCTTATTTTTTCTGTAAAGGCAAGCTCCGGTACCCCCACAAAAAATAGCGCGCCTCAAATATTTCTTTATTGTAAGGAGTCTCATATAATTTTTAATCTGCCCCCCTGAATTTTATTAAAGGCCTGCACTAAACCTTATTTTTTTCCCGTAATTTAAATCGTAATCTAATTTATACTAATAGATCTTCCCTAAATTTATATCAAATGTAAATTTTTGTTTGTAAGATTTTATTAAGCTGCATTGGAACGAAGTGAAACAGTGCACCATGTCTATTAGTTATAAAATTTAAGAATTTATTTTCAATGATTTTTTAGAATTCTGAAATAAATTTCACTAACAATATCAATGTATTTATGTAGTAAAAAAATTTCCCCTATATATAAACCTGAATACTCGCTAGAATTTATAAAAAATTAAACCCTAGAATACAATTTAAACAAATTTTGGATTTACTAGTATAATATAGGCTTCTTAAGTATATAAGAATGAACACATACCCACGAAATATATGTTTTAAATATATGTTTATGTTTCAACCATTTTTCAGGATTCATTTTGCGTAAACATAAACTTATAAAAGCTAAAATTATATATAATAATACAAATATGTAAATCAGTAATATTACTTCAATAAAACATCCATCACTGTATCTATATATCTGCCTGACAGGTAGGGATTTGAAAAGGCAATTACCCGAGATCCATTTAATTCCATCATTAGGATTTGGTAATATGATTCAGACCAACTCATTAGAATACGGGATATGGAATTTATCATTTTTGTTCATAACGGACTATTTGTTAGTCATAACGCTGGTACCTATAAACCTCCCGACTATAACTCTTCAGCGATTAAACGTAACTTAGCTAAGGGAGAGTAACTGTAGTAATTTTTGAACAAATTTTAGTTGTCGCTTTTACTACCTGACTCCTGACAGTCCATGAGGCTAAACCTCCTATATTAGTAGTAATTCTAGAACACAGAGTCAGGGCCAATTATATTAGAGGATTGTGAATAATTCACACTAATTATATAACCTAACCCTCCTTAAATCTTTTTAGCAGTTTCTTTGCATACTAAGAAAATAAAAACAGTTATATGTATTACATATAAAATAAAAGAAGGGAATAACCCTCAATAAAAAAATATAGAATTATTGTTTATGTAGGTATAGCTTTACTATATTTTTTTATCTGCAAGGCACGGCCCCCCGCACCCACACAATAAAAATTACGCGCTAGCATCCTTTTAGCGCTTTCTGTCAAGAACTTTTAACGGCCTTAAACAAAACCAAAATTAGCTAATATAAATAATGCCTTATAAACAGATACAGTAATAAAAAAAAAATAGATTTAAACAATTTTACAAAAGTATATTTATTCTGGAACTTTAGGATTTGAGCTTTAGCCCTGTGCTAGCGCTAGACCCAGTGGACATGCAATTTTCATGGTTCCAAATCTAGCTAATTTTTTTTTTATTTTTTAGGATTAGGGGGTGTGCTACTGAAAAGAAACAAACACAAAAGTAATGAAAGAGACTTTTATGGTATCTTTTTTACTGATTAAAAATTCTTAGAGAAAAATGTTGGAATAATTAGGATCACCCCCACCAGCACTTCAACAGAAATCGAAAGCCTATTGAAGTTTCTATCTGTTAACTATCATTGGTAAATGCCCAATAACACAATTTTGATCTACCTAGACCAGTCTCATGGTAATAAACCTTTTAAACCAAAAAGGTAATTTAAGTGATACTCAAAATTTCGTTAACCATATTGTTAGGCTAAATATTTTATTTATTATCGTTATAAAAATTTTGACAATGATCTCAATTAAATCCTGTCTATTATTAGATCTCATCTGAGATTTTATTTCTACTATTAGTTATGGTTCACAGGTATCCGTATGCTTTTTAGTTGCAAAAATGACAACAACTTTTTTCTTTCCAATCCTTTTATTAATTTAAAATATTTACTAAGAAAAATAAAGGGTATTATTTCAATATTATTCATTAATATTAAGTACTATTTTAAATTAGTAATTCTAACTCCTGTATTCAGAATTTTGGGTTTTATTCCATTCTATATTAGTTTTACTGTGGGACTAATAAAAATCCCGCGATTTAAACCAAATATTTCAAATTCATCTTCCATTATTATGATGTTTTGGCTATTTGGACGACTAATTTACAAATTTACAATTCTGTTTTTGGGATATTTACTAGCCAAAGTAATTATTTACTGAAATGCCCCCGTCCGGGCTTCCTATAAGCGCTCCTAATCCAGCCTCTTAAATTTAGATTACTATATCTCTACTTATTTTTTTCTATATTTAGAAAATCCAAAGTTTTGAAGTTTAAATCAATCAAAATAATCTATGTAAGCATAATTTTAGGAGTTCTTAAGTAACCAATCTAATAGCATGGAGTTACAAGATTACAACTCAGATTTGTTTACTCGAATAATACATAAGCCATTAAGATCCCTTTATTATCTGAATAAAATCCATTGGCCCTAGATTTAGAAGTTGTTAATCATTAAAGGTAAGGATGATTAGGTCTCTTAAAAATTCAAAATTAACCTATTTGGTGATGAAAGGTAATATATATTGACCTTTAGGTGATTCTTTCTGTCTTTTGTTACTGATTTATGGATACCATCTCTTCAATTAAACCTGCTTAGTAGTGAAGCAAATTTATTAATCAAAATTTATAACTATCATTAAAAACGAAAGATTAAGAAATAATCTACTCTTCTTATTTAATAAGACTTACTAACAGTTAACATTTTGGGGCGCAAGCTCTGAAGATTTTTAATAAAATTCAAATTTATTTTAAACATCATGCCTGATAAGAAGATATTAATAAAATCATATATCTCTTTCCAGCAAATTGGCCAATTAAGCTGGCAGTATTTTACCCAGCACAAACCGTGTAATGATAATAAACAATAAATAGCGGATGAATAATTACAGCTCATTTTCCAAAATAAAGCTAATTTATTAGTCTTATCCCCGGTGTTCTCAATTAGTATAGTAGTTATGAAGTTTATTGCTCCCTAATAAACTACTTACATCCTTGAAAGATGTAAAAGCAAATATATAGCCAACAGGTCTCACACTAGGTCGTCCCTTGACTTTGTTATCCGGAGCGGGAGGATAAGGAGTTCAACCTGTCCCTAGCTCCAACCTTCTATACAGGGCGGGAAAGAGGTAAATAGGGCTAACTAGGAGCAATATCAAAAACTTATGTTATTGTATCTAGAAATCTGGCCGAGAGTAAAAACTTGTAGTTTAGCCTACTAATAAACGGACTAATGTCTTCACCCTATAAGGGGCTGTTCGCGTGGTAGTCTTTACGGATCCCCATTGAAACAAAATTACTTAGGTTCATGCATATGTTCTCAAACCTATAAGTTCAACTACTTATACATAATTTGCTTAAGGATCTTTATAAGAAAATTATAAAGGTCTATATAATTTTCACTTACGTCCTATTTTTTTTTTATGCATGCTTGCGCAACGCATCGAGAATCTCCCATGCAATACTAGCGAAGTTGATAAACTGGAAAAAATTACACTTTTTAGCGGCATTCCTTTTAAAATTACCTTAAATAAGGCAGGCCTTGATATATACCTAGTAAGCTATAAATTAATTTATAAGCGCCTCGAATTGAAACAAGTTTCTTTTACCTTAATTCATCTATTTTTTTAGCCCAATCTATTTTAGTTACTTATTTTTTTTTGCTGGCAAATAGGAAGCGCAAGCCTACAGAAGTTTTTTTTTTACAATTATTCTTTTCATCCACAATAATTAAGTCCAATATTTAATTCAATAAGAGGATATCTATCTTAAATATTTTATCAATTTAAGACATAGAGGTGGCATTATCTCATGTTTAATACAATAAGATAAAAGACTCTTTACCTTTTAGATTTTTGGTGTTTTAGTTGTAATTTTTCCACCAATAAATTGAACTATATTATTAAACCGTCTTAAGTTTTTATAAGGATAAACATCTACTTTAGGGTAGTTGTAATTTTTAAATCTATGCCAATACGATTTAGTATCGCCAGTTGTGTATAATAAAAAATTCCCTTTCTGGATCTATAATTTGTTTAGTTCAAGCCGTTATTAACTAAAGGAATTCTTGTTTAAAAAGGTAAAGATATTATCTTTGTTCTAATAACGACTATTCTTCAATCATTTATCATGGATCAGGAAACGATTCCAAAATTTTTGATGTTTTTTTTTTTTATTTCACCATTCCTCAAAATAACGAACTTATTAAAAATCTGCTTTTAAGTAATCGGTTAATTCACAATATCTTTATTATTTCCATAGAGGGCTTGCATATTTTTTTTCTGAGTAAGCCGTTGCAAGGCATAGAAAAATAAAGGATGAAACAAAATTTAAAAGGTAATGGTTTATTAGTGGCTAAGAATAAATGTTATTAAGTTAGATTAATAAACTATCAAAGATTTTATCGTTAAAATCTCAAATACATTCCATTTTTGCTCTTCAAATTCTATCTGCAAAGAATAAAGGAAAATTTTTATTTTCAAGTAGAGCCCATCCGAAAAGCAGCGAAGTAGGAAGCACTTTTTTTTTATTACTGATTTTGGTTTATCTTATCCATAACCCTTTGGTTACAGGGTCAGGATACTTAAAGGCGCTTTTCTGCTGTATCTCTTTTTTCGGGCTGCTTCGTTTCTTTGTAAAATAAGCCTAAGGAGACTTTTTCACTAATATATTAAAGTTGCTTTTATTCAAAGCCCCCCTTGTTTTGTTTTGCCCATATCCCGGACCCCACCCTACATTAAAGGCATGAGGAAATTTACCAAATCCCACCTATTAGGCTGGCATAACCATTAAAGAAAATCCATCAAAAAATGGCGTGAGCGGTTACAATAACTTATTATACAATGAGGTTATTTTAACGAATATGAATTGGAAACCCCTGTCCCTAAGTTCTACATCTATTGAAAACTGAAAAAAGCTGTACCTAATAATCCTGAGAAATAAGCAAATTATTAAGTTATAAAGTTCCATATCTTAGCGTTATGTGGAATTAAATCATTTTCCATAACTCCCCATAGATAGTTCAGACCTTAGATTTTAAGGCGCTATAGTCATTTTCTTTTGTTTTTCATCTTCCTTCTTGTATAGTAATTGAAAATTATAAAAATTAATTTGAGAGACATATAATAAGAGATGTTTATTATCATTTAACTATACAAGGGCAAACTAGTCATACACATTTGGAAAGATGTCATGTCTTCGAATACTCTACAAATTTTTACAATTTTCTAAAGACCTCTTCGTATCTTTATAGCTCCTTCACTAAAGATAGCAAGAAATTCAAGTACACCATCTGATACATTGAATGCCTAAACTAAGTATAAAATGCGCAAGGCTCAATTTATAGATTCTATATTTTATAAATATTTTCTATATATGATATATATAGTAAAATTACTTAAGAATTTTAAGTACTTAAAACTTTCACTATCAATGTTTATGATTACTGGGGAGGAATGAACCTCATACAAATTGGAAGTTCATCAAAAACGTGTAAATCCATTTACAACTAAATCTTTGTTATTATTATGAAGTAAATATATATAAATTATCTGTTTAGAGTTACCTAGACAAGAAATAAAACGAGCCCAGTATTCAAATTAGATCTGAATTAGTGTTTATAATTAAGTTTTATTAATTTTGATATAAGTCTATTAGACATGATTTTCTATTTATGGCTTTAAAAACAGGGAACTAACAGCTTAAGAAGTAAAAAAAATATAGAACTGTCTGATTGTCAATTTTATAACAAGGACTTTCAACAGTTTGCTCCCTAATTGCATTTAATCATCCAAAAACGTTTATAACAAATACAAAGACATATTTTGCTTTAATAGGTCTGAATTGTAAACCTCTTGGTTTACCTAAGAACTACTTTAGGTACGATGACTAAAAATTAATTAATAGTGAACTAAGACATAGCTAATAAACACTAATAATTGTAAATTAGGTATGATCTTATATAGCTAAATAAGGAATAAAATAGCATTCTGGCACTATAGTGAGCAGTTTTCTAATTACGGATTAGCGCATTTCTAGATTATCACTATCTTCTAACACATTGGCCTAAAAAGAATACAAACATACTTAGAAAGCAAAAAAAGATGAATACTGTAATTAAATTCTTTAAATAAGTAGTAGGAGCGAAACGAGTATTCTTCCATAGTAACCAGGACCCCTAAGAGGGATTACTAGCTCTCAGGCCGACCGTGCACAGCTATTAAAATGCAATTAGGTAAGCTTTATGCAGCTAATACAAAAGGCTTAAGATACAAACTTGCAAAGAGGAAGATCGTTTAAGTTGCGTTATTTTACAGGAAAACCTCCTCAGATGACAATATAATGGGATATAATTTTAATTTATACCTTTATATTGCTAGTCAGATATATTTAGACTTATGTTCTTAAATTTTTTAAGCGCCTTTAGTCTGACAACCGCTCACCCTTGGCTTGCAGCTAGCATGAACTTTCCAATTTTAGGGGTTCATTCGGGTAAAGCTTATTGTTTGGTACAACTACTTTGTTAGTAGTTGAACGGGTTCTTTAATTCTATTTACTGACTGCTTGATCATGGTAAAAAGTGACCCACATTAGTTCCGCTACAACAAATTTAATTAAGGGTTGGGTTCAATCTATATTAAACTATGTTCTTTGTAATTTTCCCCTTTTGCCTCTAAAAAATAAATATATTTTTTAAGGAGGCCCGTATTACAGATTTAGGATATTTTAATTTGTATAACGGATGTATTTTTTTAATTTTTAATCATGTTAATGTATTGAATAGTACCTTTAACCCTATAAGGCATGTAAATCATTATGAAGAAAAGAAATTTATAACAGTTTGTATATCAAGATTCGAACTAAACACTAAATTGACTTAGTTTGATAGAGAGTATCTATTTTCCTATGTAGTATAAATACTAAGTTAAATGCGGTTCAAATAAAATTCATTTGCACTCTTGTTTTAAATGAAACAGCCCAGTCCTATTATACTTTTAAGCAAAAATGGACCTTCCGAGCATGTAAATCCTATTATTCAATTATGAGAAATGTTACAATTGTAGTCATAATGAACTTAAGGAAGTTTAAACACACCGTTAATATTATCTATGATTGGGTATTTCATAATGTTTAATATTATTTTTTAATATATGCATAGGTACATTAAACTTGATTTCGCTAGTTTTCGGGGTTAAGAGTAATATATCATTATGAATGGTCAAGGGAAAGTAATACTTCTTGTAATTCAGATTCTTTT
Organism: Ophiocordyceps xuefengensis; assembly: GCA_020975735.1. Lineage (NCBI taxonomy): Eukaryota > Fungi > Ascomycota > Sordariomycetes > Hypocreales > Ophiocordycipitaceae > Ophiocordyceps > Ophiocordyceps xuefengensis. Next base: position 7,724 of record JACYFI010000126.1, read on the forward strand.
ATTACCGAGTTACATGTTGTGGCTTTTCAAATCCTTTAATATATTTTATACTACTTGGTTTAAAAAACAGAAATGAATATACTCTAAAAGTAGAAAATGATCATCTAAATTGGTAACACAAATGAGTCACTTTTATCTGTTAATATATCCTTTGAATTGTCCTATTATTTGTATATAACCATCTCATTATTAAGCCTACGTAAAAAAAGTTATAAAAGACGATAGGAAGGTTAATATATTTTTTTATATCAGAAGTTTTACTATTTCCTTTTTTAAAGCGTTTTTTATGTACATCGCCTAGTGTTAGGGCAATACTAGATATAGAAATATCAATCTAGAATAGCGGCGAAATACAAAAACTTGTATATCTTCGTTTGGACTAACTACGTCTTGCCTATTCAAAAGGGTTAGACTTATAAAGTTGTTATAACTGACGGCAACGTCATAGGCTGCATTTTGACCGGTAAGTAAAACATACAAACTGACGTTTTATATTTAAAAGCCTGTAATATCTTTCTGCGTCGAACTTTACATTATCTAAATCATAGATAAAAAGAGTTTCCGACTGTCTTGCATTACGCAGCGTTCTTCAGTATCTCTAACTAGTGAACCACTGTTCCTATTCTATGGAGAACTGCCGATCTTGATAATAATTAGTATATTTTTAATCAGTTTTCACTGTAAATTCCATAAGAATTTATAGATTCTTTCAATGACCCTGTGTAGTCATTCTGCTTGAAGTTTTTTTTTTCCATAAATTCGATAAAACTTTATACTCGAGAGGACTAAACTATATATATTTTATAATACATCCAACAATTAAAATACGCTCGCTTTTATTATAATTATCTAGAACTTTTTAAGTTTCTTTGTATAGTTATAGGTTGAAACAACTTAAAAGCTTCTGCTGTTTCTCACGATACTATTAAATTCCACCTAAACTATATTATTAAGGTTGTTTTACAATAATTGATCAGAATTTTTGTCGTATTTAAAATTCCCTTGTTACTGTGATAAAGTACATGCCTTTTCTTTTACGCTATTGTCTCATAGAACTCTATTGTTTTTAAACAAGGGTTACCCCTTCCGTTGAAATCTCCTATTTGTTCTTCTACGTTGTTCACTATATTTAGCTTTCATTATATTCTTAGTTACTATCTGTCATTTTATAACCAAGACTAGACCAGCTTCAGTTATGTATAATTATAATCAGGTAAAAAGGAGACCTTATAATAAAGTCTTCTAAGTTTAATAGTTTCTTGTTATTTTCTTGATTAACTATTTCAGGAAACTAACTTCTAAACATGAATACAAACTTATGTAACCAGCTAAATTTTTATTAACTGGAATTTTTTTGCCGGACTTTACCTACCCACCTTAAATAGGGATAAATGATTTTGTAAATCCTAGGAAATTATTCCTTTCTGTGAAGCAGATCCTATATGAAAACTATCAAAGTTTTTTATTTAAAATGATATAAGATACCAACTAAGTCCTTAGGTTTCTTTTTGCTATATGATACGAACGAATTTCACCCTCTAAATTAACATAAATAAAATACAGGTTTTAAAATTTTAGACATAAAAAGTCTTTATTTTTCTCATTAGGGATATATTGAGCATGAATAATATTCTTTATGGGTGAGTGTTGTTAAATTATGCTTTGCTATTATTAAAAATGTATATAAATATTTTGGCTATGTTTAAATAACCCAAGACATACCTGTACTATCATAAGGACTAAGTGATCATAGCTCCCTATTTACCAAGCTAATGGTTCTAGAGCTCTACTATGCATCGGTAATAGAAACTCCTACCTATGTGCAAGTTACTAACTAACGAGACAAAGAATGCTGAAGCTGTATTACTGGTGTAAATAACGAATAAGTCAACCGTTTGAACGTCACGCATAAATAACTCAACAGAATTGAATGCTTCACTTTACAAAGGTTTATAATTGCATAGCTTAAAGTTACACCTGTAATTATTTGTATACCTAGACAGAAGCGTAGTAATAACCAAAAATTTCATAGATTATTTTTTGGTTGGGGTTGCGAGCTGATCCGATTATTATAAACGTTAACTATTTTACCAGAAAGGATGCTTTTTAATTAATCCTCCTAGCGTTGTTTTTTTCTAAACTGTTAAAATAAAATTAATAGAATACCTATACATAACACACCTGAACCACATTGACTTTTTTTAAGATATAAGTAAAGTCACACTAGCTATTCATAACACTAATGCTGTGTCTTAATGCCTGCGGGAGGCCGCCACACTGCGCCTACGCATTGGTTATTTTATATATTTTTTAGGCTGGTATTTAATAAGCGTATAAAAGCGCTATATTTCCTTTCTTTAAACTGAAACCTAATAGATATACTTATGCATATCATAAATTATAAACTTATATAAAAAGAATAACTGCAAATTTTGCAAATCTATTTCTTGCATTTTAAACAATAAAAGCCCTAGGCCGCACCTACAAGAACTCCTGGCCACTCTATAAGGTTCTTTATAATTTAAGTGTACAAAAAGGACATAAACAGTGTGGAAGATAATATTTTATCACCCCCGTCTAACTCGAAATGATAATCAGGCATTCACACTGTTGCTTTTCCAAGTACATAATCTACCTGAACCTTTTTTTTAGCCGTCTCAAGGGCTCCATGTCTCGTTTCCTAAATTTTTAATATTTGATCATTATCATCATCTCGAATCGGAAATCACTTTTTGTTCCTTTTAACTGCCTTTACCCGCTTTATCTTCTCAGTGAATAGTACTATTGACTGATTTTTTCTTTTGCCTACACCTTACCTTTGTTCCTTTTACATCTTCATTAACAGTATCTGTAAAATTTTCGCTTTTTCTACTCCTTTTACCTTGTCTTTACATCTTCATATCCCGATTCTTTGATTCAAGCAGGAAATCAATAAATCTATTCTGTCTTCTACAGAATCATTAATCGAAAATTCTTTAGCGAACAGAAGCTTCTTCAGTCATTGGGCTAGGTGGAGAACTACAATGAGGATTGGAGCAATATAGGGGGTGCGGTGCTGTGTGCCAGCTTGAAGGTGACAATCGGCGACTAGGGTGCGATTGTCCCAGCTTGAGGAGATCGGCCTCAGACCCTCTTTTTAGATGAGTTAAGTGGTCCCGAATCTAGAAACCTTCTTGCTGTTCAGCAGCTCTGCCTACCTTCTGTCACTAGCTTTCTAAAGGGAAGATAAAATCCATTCTCATCTTTACAAGTTGTGTCTGGATCTACCTCCGATACCGGAACGTTACAGGGAATAAAAGTTAGCGTTCTATTTAGACATTTTCTCTTTTCTTTTCTCTCTTATACATAGCCCCTCCTTGTCGCCTGATCACTCTTTATGCTAGAGGGGGTCTTTTAACCGATAAAAAAAGGTGGGTAGAGTAAAGTTCTTTATAACATAGAGACCACCTATGGATTGATTATACACTATAACAGTGTTTGTCTCATAATATTGTGAACATACCTAGCCGAGTTCAGGGATTATTTTCTGATGAACCCTGCGATAGACAACACTTTCCTCGTACTTGATAAACTATAAAATTATGATTAGCTATTAGACTGTACACAAGATTACTATTAACTGGAATTAAATAAATCTAAACAAGTGGTGCAAAGTGATATCTAAGAAACGTAAAAAACGAATTAACTTATATAGGTATATAAAGAGGCGATAATTCTGTTTCACGACTCTTTTATTGAATTAGAAACTGTCTTTATTATTTTGGAGTTTAACACTTACTCCATACCATAAGGACTAATCATTTACGTTTACTACCTTTAACTAAGCTTTCGTTTTTGCACCTCCTATATCCTAAAGACTGTAATTAACTTAAATTTATTATAGAAAAAATTTCATAGATAATGAAACGTTGGTTTGGCAAACAAACAAATATGTAGTTACCTAACTAGAATCAATTTGAAATTTTATGAATGACTAGTAATAAATTCAGAATACAACAACTAAAAGCTGGACAATAAATACTGTGAATATTAAAGGGTAATAATTTAATAAAGAGGGGTAAGCCAACATCTGTGTCTATTAATATTTCATGCCAAGGGGGGAATAAATAATATTTATCTTGTAAGAGAATCCAGAACCCTAAACCAATAAATAATATCTGTAGTTAAGTAACCCAAAAATATATTGACAAATAGGGGCTAAGATAACTTTATTGTAGAACTGTAAGAAAATATGTCGCCTTCATGTTGCAATTTTTATATAATTTACGTGGTTCCACTTAGGATTAAAAGCTAAAAAAAGTTAAAATAAATAAGCTTTTAACCTGAATATGAGTGTGGGTAAAATATCGCCTTATTACGTCTATA
>JACYFI010000127.1:0-11208 GCA_020975735.1 Ophiocordyceps xuefengensis
AAGAATCAGCAGGGGAAGAACTTTAAATTAAATCTCGGACTATAGGTGATCGTTTGATTTCTGTAATATTATAACCAAAGTTAAGTCCATGACCTTCTTAGAGATATAAGATTAATACGATCTAATATAGCCTTTACTACAACAGCTATTCTTTATTATACGAAGCCGGAGGGCTAAAGACTAAAAGATTATATTCGTACTTGTCCGAGCATAACTACTAATTTTTTTTCTGCGTCGTTGACCGAAGTTGCCGCAAAAAAGTAAATACAGGCAATAAAAGTACCACCTTAACCCCTAAGAGGTTTTGATTCCACTTTAAATCAGAGCCATTGAGCCTTTAAAAATTCCCGGAGCATAAGTCCCTTATTTGCCCATTGGTAAAATATTAAAAAATTTATATGAAACTTTGGTTAGCGTTCTCATTAAAATAAATATTAAAGAGGCAAAAGGCAGGTTATGTTTATTAATACCCTATAAGTGGAACATAAATAGCGTCTTTGCCCAAAAGATTTTATCTTAATGCACCTTTTAAAGATAATTTCATAAGAAATGTTATTTTGCATTTCTTTTTGCCTGCTTAGCATATGCTTTGTTGCTAAAGGGAAAAACAGCAATGAATCAATGTATAATCAGCTAAAGCATTCTAGGGAATTATGTAAGTTAGTGTAAGAGGGGCACAAGCTCTAAATGAATTATTTTAATTTTAAAAGAATCATTATTTAGATTTAAAACCCTATTAAATAGGATATATTCGATTTGTTTTCTTATTTTTTTCTAGCTATATGTAGATAATAAACTATCCTCTTTATAAGGGTTGAATTGAAAGAAGAGTTTATCCTTTTTACTGCCTCGCGAAGACTCATACTATCTTATGGGGCATTATATACCATCGCTCTCTAAACCCTTTTCCCACTAATATTAACCGCCAAGTGATTTTAAGTCTTGGAATTATTACGATAAAGATTCCTATAAAATCCACACCCAAGGCTCTATTAAACAGGAAAGCGAGGTATTTACTTATTTTGGATCAATAACGCTGTGAACAGTTAAACAGTAAATTGACATTATCGAAGACTTTTATATAAGCACTTAATAGCCACTGTAAAAAATTAAAAATAAATTCTCTAATGCTGCTAAGCCACCCGCCACGGCCACGCATCGACAAAAAGCCCTTTTTATTTAAAGATTGTTTAGATAGTGTTAAGATTATATACCAAGTCATTTTCAGTTCCGCAAGGAAAAGAATTAGCCACAATATTTACCTGGCTAGAAACTAGTTTTATATCTTAAATGAAAATTTAGGATACTTTTATTTAAATTTTTAGTTGCTACTGCGCACTAAATAAATTTGGTTATAATACATATTTAACAATGGATAATAAAGTGAAAAAGGATTAGTTAAACCCGATAAGTTAAATCTATTTAGCAAAAAGGCGCCGATTATGACTCGCTCAAGTGCATAATTGAGGGTAAAGCAAAGAATAATACCTCTTTAGGGTGGTAGAAATATATAACCTTAGATGGCTTACCTTATTATAAAAAATTTAAAACAAATGTAGAAATAGCTAAACCATTCAATCATCAGCCGGTCTTTACAGTAATGGGCGCAAAGCTGCTTAAATAAAGCTATATACAAGGAATGGTTAACAATTTTAAACCTAGAAAATTTAGTTGGGCTTAATGTAGGTTAGCCACTTGTTCGACCCAAAATCGTATTTGGATATATAAGACAAAAAAAAATAAGAATCACACCACCGGAAGTCTGATTAGGTTATCGGATTTATACGAACACGCGTGGTAGTACGGTTTTCTTCTATATCTTAAGCCGATACGCTGATGTATAAAATGTATAAATTTATAAGTATTTTTTTCTAGGTGGTTGTTTAGATCAACAAATCGATTTTGTTTTATTATATTTACGCTGCATTAAAGTCTATAGCCATGCATATTATTTGATAATAGGATGAACTACGTCTACAGAAATTTTAAAACCACCCATTTTACTAGTTCTAATGCAGAAAGGCTTTGATGTTCTAGTTGTTAAATTAGTTATAAAAAGCCATATTGGGTTTTTGTATTTAGTTTGATGCCCGGGCCTCTTTCCAAATTTTGAATTCGACCACGTTGAATGTCCTTCTGTTGAACTTGTCTTACTGTCCTTACTAATTATTTTTGCACTTATATTATTATCCTGTTTTTTTAATTATATATGGTTTGGGTATATTTTATAAAATATTATATTTGATTGTTAATTTAGATTATAATACGTTATATCGTAAGTATGCAGTATATTGAATGACTAAAATTTTATATGATCTTGCTAATTTATAGGCCGGCTACATTTTGTTATTGCTAAGCCCAATAGCAAAATTAAAGAACCCGCGCTAGCTAGCCGACCGTTCTACTAAAAATTAAACAAAAATAATAATACCTAGTGGTAGAATATCCACTATTATAGTTAAAGGATAATTATTAGGAGTTTAGTGGCTGTGCTTACTTGTTCTTATAACAATAAGCGATCCTTATACCTCAGGGCTAACAGGCAGGCTCCCCCTTTGGGCGTGAACCTAAACGAAGCTACTTATAAGGGTTTCGAGAGTTGCTTCGACTGCTTTTAATTTTCTGCTATTGTTTTGCATAGAGGCTAGGCTAGAACAAATACTTTTTTCGCACATGAAGTCTTTGGCGGCTCCGCTTAAATTTTTGTGCACAGACGCCGCTGCTGCTGCTTTCCCAGCCTGAAAGCAAGAAGAAAAAGATCAACATGCCAAGAGTTTCAACCATGAAAATGGCATGTCCATTGGTCTAGGCTCTAGCAGTAGGCTAAGCTCAAAATCTAAGTCCAATATAATGTATTTTGACATGATTTTTATCCTTTTTTATTACCCTGTACTTGTTATAGGTGCCAATTTATTAAATATTTAGTTATAAACTCCTACTGTGGAAAAAAAAAATTTTAAAAGGCTTACGTAGGCTCTCACCTACTCTCACAAAATAAAATAGTACTTTTTACTAGTGTAAATAACCTTGATTATATTCTTCAATTATTCATAGTGTTTAATATATTACTAATCAATTTCATATGTACAAAAGAAACATTATAATACTTCAACCTTTGGATTATTATTTAGGTCAGGATGGTAAACGGGGTATAGCCTTTATGTTTTAACTTACAATTAATAATACCTGTAGGCGTATTATCAATTGAGATCCTATAAAAGGAAAATAAATAAATCTTATTTAGTACATCATGCAGTTGTTAGAACGGTTAAATTAGCCCGTATTATGGAAAACATTAATAAAATGTTAATTCCTTATATATTCTTTGATAGTAATCTTACCTCCTTTTTTTTATATTAGGTAGGGGTTTTTGGGCTGAATAGTAAAATAGTGCTAGTTACTATCTAAATCTTATATACTATTAATGAGCTCATAATTCCTTATATTTATCTAGTTTGAATATAATATCTACTATTGCGTAGTAACTGACTTTTGATACTCTTATTTTAAATTAAAATTTAAGAATATAAAACACAATACTTTTATTTTGGTAGGGATTTAATTTATACGTTTGCTGTAAGACACCGGTGTTATGGGGTATGAATATTGCTACTAAAGGCACAGTGGATACACCCTCTGGAGGTAGGTATGTTTTAGCCCGGATTGTCCTTAACTTTAATGTCTAATTTGGGAATATTCAGAGTAATTTACCTATCTTTCCTAAAGTTGATTAAAGATTGATACATTTATCAATTTATGTTATAGGGACCATAACGTTCATTACATGCTAGTTTGGTACTATGAGACTACAGAATTTTAAAGAAGTGTAATTGGATATATCTCAGTGACTCATGGCTCAGTATTACCTTGAATAGTGCTTTAGTTAACACTAATCAACGTCTTAGGAGGTTGCATTAATTATATTAGATTCTGGCATCAACGGTTTGTATTCAAGGGTCTTTTTGTTTGCGAGGTGAGATTTTTAAATAGGATAGAACTGGGACTAGATTCTTATATACTTCTCAGAGGTTTAGCTCAATTAAATGCCTATATTGTCCACAATTGTGTTTTTATCTTATATTTTAGTAAATTGTGCTACACTTTAACTTTTTACAATTTCAATAGGGGGTAGTTCTTATTCCTCTATATCCAGGTATTACGGAAGAATTACCCCATTTAATGATGGATTCTTGGCTTGGTACAACTATTGTTTATCCACAGCCCTATGCAAGTTTATTATGTTTAATTTGTATTATCCATTTCGGTGTTCAGTTTACTATGAATTACTAGGAAAATCGTTAATCTGATGATAAATAAAAGAGAAAGTTCTTGAATATGATTTTTGGATTTAGTTCTTATTAAGTCTATTATTAGGTATATATCCTGGGTATTATATTAGACCGTATTCCATTTTTCTGGGTTACTTAATATGCTTTATTAGTCTTACATCTTCCTTATTATGTAAAAATAACAAATTGACTATCTCTAGGTTATAACGTTTATTATAAGATACCTACTACCCGAGGAAATCTTTCTTCCCTTGTATGCACGGAGGGCAACCACCAAAAATAATAATACTTATTCAAATCAACAATAAAGGGTTAGTTCTAAAGAAAGAAGTTAGATCTACAGCAAACTATACCCTAATATTCTTGGCTATTAGTATTTTTTTACGTATTCATATAGCCTACCTTAATGTTTTATATTCAAATATTTGAAGTTTACGTCCAATATGGAACATTGGACATGGAAATTAACCCTTCATTGGGTTTCGGGCAATTTGGTGGGCGTGCCTCTATTTATTCTAATTTTTGTAATAGAGGGGAATAATTCAAGCAGGTATGTTTGTTGAAGGCTGATTTAATCAAATCAGATGACACCAAAGTGGGGTTTATATAATCCCTAACCATATCACCAAAAAGGTAGTGCCAATGAATGCACAATCATCTAATTCACCTAAGGTATATCATCTACATCCTTACATCCTGAACCATTTTATATCCACATTAGCCTAATCCTCGCAACAAGGTAATCACTCTTTTCATCTTCAACCACAACCATCTAACCCGCTCAAGGGTCCAAACCCTTCTTATATACCGCCTGAAGCCCTGTAGTTATAATCGCCACCAGGGAACATGCCCCATATGATTCATTAGTTTATTTTTATAGCCGCCCATCATTTGAATTTTATACATTAAATACTATGGATAAAATAGAAATCGATTTGTTAAATACTTCACGTATATAAGAGAAATAAACTATCAGATTAAGGGGTTTGTGAATTCGTAGAAAGCTTTTGGTGGCGCAGCACTTAATAGATGAGGAATCCGCACAAATTTGGATTGGTTTTTACACTGAAGTGCTTGCCAACTCCTCAAATATTATACTTTTGCGCTTACACAACTATAGAGGTTTGAATTGGGCCATAGTTACGAATAAAGGTAAAATGGGGTACAAGTGTTTTCATGGTTTTAGAATAGGTGCTTTGCAGCCCCGACAAAGTTCATGGTTAATATTTAGTTAGTTTAAAAAAAAATTCAAGGATACCTTTCTTTGATTTCGAGTAGCTTATTTAAATCAAAGAGAAGATTTAACTCCGATGTAAAAGTTAGTTTAGTCCGGAATAACACAATTTTCGTAGATTTTGGGTTAGTGCTGTTTTTACTGATCTGCATATATGGTTTTTTTTCTTTTTTTTGCTGCTGTTGGTTGGTTGGGTAATCTATACATACGAGAGACCCCCTTCTAGGGGCATCATGGCACATCTACTGCATTTTTTACCTGCAGACTACCTCTCATATTTTAGAGCTGCGTAGCTTCACCTAGCTATCCTTGTCTTACCACCCCCATGCTATCTTGCACTCTGCTGCCTAAACTAGAGCCAAGGGTGGTTTACAATGCCAGATAAGGCTACATAAGCTGCCCGCTTCTAGTAGTAAATAAACATTTATTAAAACTAAACGTTTAAACAACCTAACAATGGCTTTATGTTATAATGCATGTCATATGCTTTAAATTTTGTTATCGATTAAATATAAAAATAACGTATTTAATATAACCAATTTTGTTATAAATATGGCCACAATTTAACAACCCTTTATTATTATTTGAATGAAATAGTATTTGCTATCTTGCCTGTAATAAGTATTATGTTCTATATATTCATTATCTAAATATATACTCACAAGAAATAGTTCGTTTTTCTTATCCACGTAGTTTAATATTAAAAAATAAATTATAAAATTAACATTTTATAAAGTAATAAATTTACTACAAGTAATTAGTATTTTAAAAGATCTATATATTAAGATGTAGTTAATATATTATACTTATGTTTTCTACCGTTTATTACGAAATGAAAGGTCCCTTAATCAAATTTCGAATAGGATATTTAAAATTTTAAGAAGTTTTTAGGCGTGGATAACTTACATTTTATCTTTAACAAATATAGATCTTACTTAATATCCGGGGTTTATATATTAATCTTAAGCTGAGTTGCAACTACTATTAATAAATTAGTTAAATTAACAATGTCCCTATGTCAAAAAAGTCTCTATACGTAACTAAAACCAATATAAGTCAATCAAATAATTTGCTAGGAGAATGGAACAAATGTTATTTCCCTGTTCAATAATACTTTTATTTGTATTTAGTTTACATAAAATAAATTTTAATCGGAAATGGGTGCATTACAGTTTTTGGCGATCTTACAGTATTTTGCTTTTAACATTTGCTCTAGATTTCAAATAGTATTACGGGCAAACAATTTTAAGGATTTCAAAAACATGGGTTTAAAAACTTCTTTTCGTTACTATCCCGAGGCACTTGCCCTTTAAGGTGCTTTTAACTTTATTAGTACTATTGAATTCATCGGTTATTTTGCAAGAGGTGATCTCTTGGTTTAAGATTAGGAGGCTAACTTAGTAGGCAGGACAGCATGTTATTGAAGTATTTTAAAGTGGTTTCTTGTTTTACAGATATCAATTCTTCAGGTACTGATTTTTTTTTATGTGTAGGTTTGATACCATAGTTTGTACATAGCTTCTCGGGTTGTAGAAAATGATGCCGCCTTAATTCCAAGGTCAGTTTCGTAAGTAACTTGACAAGTTGCTTACAAAAAGACGGACTAGAACTTCATTTAATAGGACATGAATTTAAAAAAATTATAACAATTTTTATACCTTGTGATATTTTCTAATCAAGTCTTATTTACTGTTTTTATAGTTCCGCTAGAGGTATTTATGATAAACCAAAATGAAGCCCGATTAATGGGCTAATTTTAACTTTAACTCGAAATGGTCTGGATTTTTTGTGATTTAGTTTCTAAAAATTTTGTTACTTTTGTAAAACATTTATATAATATTTTAGTTTTATTCCGGACGTTTTTTCCTTAAATTTATCTTAAGAATTCCTTTATTTTATTTTGGATTAAGCTAGGATATTTAAAATAGTAGAAATATTCATAATAATTAGCATAATTATTATTCCTACTTCTTTTCCTACACTATTATTTGGTTTTAATATAAGGATTTGTGAAGGGATTAATCTAATAGTTCATTAAAGGACTTAAGAAATATGAAAATTTTATGTGACTATTTTCTAGTAAATTATGTAGAAATTTTAAAAAGTTATATAAAAAATATTGACTTTTAATTCTAGATTTATTTTAAGTATACTAGCTCTTTACAGTTTTCGGCTTGGAAAAATTAACACGGCTTTGTATTAGTGTAGTATTAATGAATTTTATATTATATTATTAACAATCTTTATTTTTTTAGATCATTTTTAAAAGCAGGATGGTAGAAAGGAAAGTTTAGTTTGTAAATTTGGACATAACATTCTCAATTAGCTGTGTAAGGATTGAGTTTATTGTATATTAGTGACATACCCTACAGGGAAATGAAAATTTAATTTATATGAAAAATCAGGATGATTAACTTAATAAAACGATTCCGTCTCATCCTAATGAAACCAGTTTTTATGGGTTGGGTAAATGGAGGTAAAATCCTGATAAGGGAGTTTGAAATATATACTTATCCTGAGCATAATCAATTCTAAAGGGGACTGATGAAAAATAATTTATGGAAAGTTACGAGAAAAAAACTAAGCCCAGAGAAACGAACAACGTTGCATATAGCAATCTCAAAAAAATTAATTTGATAAAAATTTAGGGTGATCCACATACTTTTACTGAAAACATAAGAAGGAACAGATTTTATCTATTGAGACAAAGGGCGTACACTACTCTCGTATTAAGGTTATATGAGGTCTAACAGTTAAAATTTCTGACGCTGAACCAGCGAGATTGGTGGATGGGGATTGTTTAGTAAGAAAACGTAGCCAATTAATGAATTATGTCTAAAAGCTGTTTAATGTTCTAAGGTAGACTTTAAAAAAAAACAAGGAATTCATTGAGTAAAGAAATAAAATAAATAAATAATTCTATATGCACAATCTAAATTAATTACAGACTAGTACACACTAAAACAGTAGTATGGGCTGTATTTTTTTTATTGCGTGTAAATTACCGGAAGCAAGGTTTTGTCTAAAAACCAAAAGTTCAAATATAGTGGAGAGTGAGTAAAAAGTAGATAAGGAAAAATATAATTTAAACATGAAAATTTTATCCCTTAAGGAATAATAAAATTATCAATAGTGGCAGAAATTTAGTGCTTAGCGCAATCATTAGCTCTACAGCTGTTTTGCGAGGTTTTGGTTGCATATTAAGCACAGCAACCACGCTTCGTATTATGGGGCCCGCTTTTATGATAGTAATTTTCATATCTTCCTCCAGAGGTAGATTTAGATGTGGATAATCGCGACAATTGAGAAGTTTTTTTATAGGTATAGTATTATAAATGAACAGTATATAATTTATCATCTTCCCCTTACATTCTCAATTCTTAGAGACTTATTAGTGATTGGCATGAACATTCATTTCAATAAGTAATTTTTTTATGAATAAAATTACATACAATAAGATAATGGGTTTGAGTTTGGAGAATCGCTCTTGATTGAATTGCTGTTGCAAGTGGGCTTGCACACGGCTATCCGACGTTTGGAATTTTCGTAACATCTAAAGTAACTACAACGTAAAAGAGGTTATTAATTTAAAAAGTGGTGTAAAACAGGTGAGGTATGAAAGATATAATTGCCGGCCTTAAAGAGAGAAGGTTATAATCTGTCTTAATAAATAAAGGGGGTACAAGTCCCTGCTTTAAAAGAGGATGATATATATTCTTCGGGATTGGTAGTAAGTTAAGGTGGATGACTTAACAAGCAACAACTCTGGGTAGTCGCAATTCTGAAAGGTTGGACTCGACCTCATATGGGGTACTAAAAAACCCAAGCAAATTAGTCCGAGCAGTGATGGACAAATTTGGTCCAATGGGCCTAACAGCTGAACTGGCACTGGAGAAAAGTGGCAAGTCCATTTTGATACTAGGTCTAAAAAGATGGATCGTATAGACTTAAGTAATCTCAAATTTGAATTAAACTTTGTTTTATATATTGATAAGACAGTAATGTATATTGTGGTCCATCTGAGACTATTACGTTGGCCACCATCGCGGTAATAGTAAGAGACTAGTATTTGATGTCTTTAAATTCAGGGTTTAAGAGTAAACCTAGACGGTCAATTATAGCTATATAATGTTATTAGTTTTGACCTAGAAATTTGATATTAGAGGAGGGGATACTATTTAGGAGAGAGAATGAACTGTTCTTTCAATCCAAAGGGACTTGGTAAAGGGGTAGCAACCTTTTAGGTTAAAAAAACTGCGTGAGGGGACGAAGGCACAGAGAACAAAGGATTCCAAATACCCCAAAAAGTAAGTCTTCAGTGAAGAATGATGAATCCAGTAGGACTTTAATGAAACATTTATAATGTTAGTTTCCGTCAGTAAACAAAGCAATATTAATATTCTTTTGGTCTATAAATGAAAGTGTATGCATTCCTCTCAAAGAAGTTAAATGTGGCAACGCAGGAACTGAAATCACTAGACCGTTTCCCTGAAGCAACAGTTAGTGAAGTATTGTTGTTTTTATCCGATAATTCCCTCCCGAAAAGAACCTTCCTAATTTGTATTAAATAATTTACAGGTGACGTTTGCGCAGCACGGCGTTTTCAGTTTAATGTTTGTAAACCGTATGGTTACCATGTGATTCCGACATCCCTTGGCTTTATTTCTTGGGTGCGCGTCTAATAGTAAAAAAATATTTTTATAGAGTTAAGAGTTGCAGCTCTACGTTAATGGCTTGATCCTGGAATATATGGAAGAAAAAAGGGGACAAGACAACGGTCTATCAGGGCCCTTTATAGTTGTTGGGCTATAGGACGTGCCCACATTATCCTGCTGTCTTGAAGCTAGGGTCTCAGGTACGGGATAAAACTATCAAAATTCCCGGGGACACTCTTAAAAGCCCCTTCGGGTACGAAAAAACCATATCCGAAAGTTTTGAGTTGGCTGAAGTAATTACTCAGGATGGTAATAAGTCAGCAAGATGGACCGAACGAGAAAATGGTTATTTCGCGGATCCGTAAGTCAAGTTTACAGGTTAAAAGTCCCGGCAAGCATAAAACAAACCGCAATTTTAAAAAGAAGCAGACGAGTAGACCGTTAGTTATACTAATAATTCTGAGTATTAAAGTGTACTTAAATGGGTTTCGAAAGAAATTTATCACATCCAAGCCCTTCTAAAACATATCATAAGTAAATTTAAATCAAGCCAGTTTAATGTATTCAACTTCAGTTTGCGCTTAGATTAAGTTTAGAAATCCAAACCTAAAAGCCACCCCCTGGTTATATAACAGGGTTTTTGATGCAGAGGGAAATTTTCTGTCCTTTATATTGAAAAAAATCACGATTCAGTTCTACATATTGTGAAGCTTAGGATAAAGGTATTAGTTTACAACAAAGATTAGATATCTTTAAGTGTTATTTCAAACATATTTTAAAGGGATAGGGGCACTATAGTAAAGCAAGATGAAGAATGGTCTTCAAGAGTTTAACATCTGATAGATCAAAATCGACTTAGGTTAATACCACATTCGATAACTATCCCTAATTTAGTAAAAATATGCGGGACACCTTTTTATTTAATGAACAGCCGCGTTTGTTTAAATAGAATAAAAGAGACATTTTAAACAATAGAAGAATTGCATGAATATTCAATCAATTAAGCTTCTATGAATAAAGGTCTATCTGA